>LZPO01018276.1:0-17600 GCA_001675575.1 Neotoma lepida | reverse complement strand
TGGGACACAATAAAAGTGGTGCTAAGAGGGTAGTTCATAGCACTAAATGCCTACATTAAAAAAACGAAGAGTTCTCATACTTGCAACTTAACAGCACACCTGAAAGCTCTAGAACAGAGAGAAGTAAGTACACCCAAGAGGAGTAGATGGCAAGAAATAATCAAACGGGGGGCTGAAATCAATAAAAGGAAAACAAAGAGAACAATACAAAGAATCAATGAAACAAAGAGTTGGTTCTTTGAGAAAATCAACAAAATAGACAAACTCTTATCCAAACTAACNAAAAGACAGAGAGANTATCCAAAGTACAAAATAAGAAACAAAAAGGGNGACATAACAGACACCAAGGAAATCCAGAGAATCATTAGGACATACTCTAAAAACCTGTACTNCACCAAATTGGAAAATCTAAAAGAAATGGATAATTTTCTCAATAGGTATCATNTACCAAAGTTAAATCAAGATCNNATAAGCAAGTTAAATAGACCTATAACCCCTAGTGAAATAGAAGCAGTCATTAAATGTGTCACAACCAAAAAAAGCCCAGGGTCGAATGGTTTTAGAGCAGAATTCTACCAGATTTTCAAAGAAAAGTTAACACCAATACTCCTTAAATTATACCACAAAATAGAAACAGAAGGAACATTGCCTATCTTAGTGTTTCTATTGCTGCAACAAACAAAACACTNTGGCCNAAAAGCAAGTTTGGGAGGAAAGGGTTTATTTGGCNTACACTTCTACATTGTTGTTCATCAGGAAGGAAGTCAGGACAGGAACTCAAACAGAGCAGGTTCCTTGAAGCAGCAGCTGGTGGAGGGGTACTACTCACTTCAAATGGCTTTCTCAGCCTGCTTTCTTATAGAACCTAGGATTACCAGCCCAGGGATGGCACCACTCATCATGGGCTGGACCCTCCCCCATTGATCACTAGTTGAGAAAATGCTTTACAGNTGGANCTCATGGAGTCATTTCTTCCACTGAGGCTCCTTTCTCTCTNATGACTCTAGTGTGTCAAACTGACAGATTTTTAAAAACCAGCCAATACATTACCTAATTCATTTTATGAGTCCACAGTTACCCTAGTACCCAAAGCACATAAAGACTCAACAAAGAAAGAGAATTACAGACCAATTTCCCTTATGAACATAGATGCTAATATACTTGCAAATCAAATCCAATAACACATAAAAAGATCATCCACTGTGGTGGTTTAAATAGGAATGGCCCCCATAGACTCATGTGTTTGAATGCTTGGCCCATAGGGAGTGGCACTATTAGGAGGTGTGACCTTGTTGTAACAGGTGTGGCCTTGTTGGAGAAAGTGTGTCACTGTGGGGATAGGCTTTGAGATCTCACATACTCAAGCTATGCCCAGTGTATATACAGTTTACTTTCTGTTGCCTGCAGATCAAGTTGTAGAACTCTCAGCTCTTTCTCCAGCATCATGTCTGCCTGCACTCTGCCATGCTTCCCACCATGGTGATAATGGACTAAATCTCTGAACTGTAAGCCAGCCCCAATTAAATAAAATGCTGTGGTCATGGAGTCTCTTCACAGCAATAGAAACCCTAACTAAGACATCCACCATGATCAAGTAGGCTTTATCCCAGAGATGCAGGGATGGTTCAATATATGAAAATCAGTCAATGTAATCCACCATATAAAAAAAAAACAAAAACAGCATGGTCATCTCATTAGANGCAGACAAGGCCTTTGACAAAATTCAACACCCTCTCATGACAAAAGTCCTNGAGAGGTTAGGGATAAAATGGACAATTTAAAGCAAGCCTATAACCAACATCAAATTCAATGGAGAGAAACTCAAAGCAATTCCCCTAAACTCAGGAACAAGACAAGGTTGTGTACTCTTTGCATATCTATTCAATATAGTACTTGAAGTTTTAGTTAGAGAAATAAGACAACTGAAGATCAAGTCGACACAAATTGGAAAGGAAGAAGTCAAAGCATCATTGTTTGCAGATGACAGGATAGTACACATAAGTGACCCTAAAAGTTCTAACAGGGAACTCCTGCAGCTAAGAAACATTTGCAGCAAGTGACTGGATACAAGTTTAACTTTAAAAACATCAGTAGCCCTCCTATATGCACACAACAACAAACAGACTAAGAGAGAAATCAGGGAAACACCCTTCACAATAGCCACGAATAATATATCTTGGGGGTAACTCTAACCAAGCAAGTGAAAGACTTGTATGATTAAAAAAAAAACTTCAATTCTTTGAAGAAAGAAATTGAAGACGATATCAGAAGATGGAAGGATCTCCATGCTCACGGATTGGTAGGATTAACATAGTAAAAATGGCCATCCTACCAAAAGCAATCTACAGATTCAATGCAACCTCTATCAAAATTTCAACAAATTCTTTACAAATCTTGAAAGGACAATTCTCAACTTCATATGGAAAAACCAAAAACCCAGGATAGCTAAAACAATCCTGAACAATAAAACAACTGCTGGAGGTATCACCATCCTTGATTTCAAGTTATACTACAGAACTATAGTAATAAAAAAAACTGCATAGTATTGGCATAAAAACAGACATATTGATCAACGGAAATGAATTGTAGACCCAGACATAAATCCACATACCTATTGGTGCTTTATTTTTGTTTTTGTTTCTTTTTCTTTTTTTTTCTTTTTCTTTTAGTTTTTTGAGACAGGGTTTCTCTGTGTGGTCCTGACTATCCTGGAACTCACTCTATAGACTAGGCTGGCCTTGAACTTACAGAGATTAACCAGTCTCTGCTTCCCGAATGCTGGAATTAAAGGTGTGTGTCACCATTACCCAGCAGGCACCGGATTTTTGATAAAGAAGTCAGAAATATACACTGAAAAAAAGAAAGCATCTTCAATAAACGGTTCTGGATGCCAGCATGTAGAAGGATGCAAATAGATCCATATTTATTGCTCTACACAAAACTCAAGTCCAAGTGGATCCAAGACCTCATCATAAAACCTGATACACTGAATCTAGTAGTGGAGAAAGCAGGGAATAGCATTGGCACAGAAGATTACTTTCTGAACAGAACACCAATAGTACGGGGACTAAGATCAACAATNAATAAATGGGANCTCATGAAACTGAAAAGCTTAANGNNAAGGACANCNTCAATCAGACAAAATGGCAGCCTACAGAATAGGAAAAGATTTTTACAACTCCACAACTGATAGAGGACAAATATCCAAAGCATATAAAGAACTCAAGAAGTTAGATATCAAAAAACTAAATAATCCAATTTAAANGGGGGGGTACAGAGCTAAACAGATAATTCTCAATAGAGGAATCTCAAAGAACTGAAAAACATCTAAAGAAATAGTCAACATCCTTAGCCACCAGGAAATGAAAATCAAAACCCCTTTGAGTTTCCATTTTACACCTGTCAGGATGGCTAAGATCAATGACACAAGTGACAGCTTATGCTGCTGAGGACATGAAACAAGGGGGACGGACACTCCACTGCCAGTGGGAGTGCAAACTTGTACAGTCACTGAGGAAATCAGTATTGTGGTTCCTCAGAAAATTGGGACTTGGTCTACCTCAAGACCCAGCAATACCACTCGCTCTCTGAAAANTGACAGTGGGACCNCANTGCAGAGGACAACATCCACCCAGCTCATTGAACATGGAGAGGTCAAGCTGGTGCCTGCACGGAGCCTTCACCCCTACATTATAGTCTCTTTGGTGNGGAAAGGTANTCTGNAGGCTATCAAAAGAGTAACCTGGACACCAACCCAGCCTCAAAACCTTTGACCTATAATTTGTCCTTCCTACAAGATGTGCTGCAGCAATGGTGGCACAGAACTTGTAGTATAGTTTGTGGTATTTTACTCTTTTCTGGGGGGCCCAGCACCCCCTCTCAAATAAATCACACACAGAGGCTTATTCTTACTTATGAATGCCTGGGCTTAGCCTGCTTGTTTCTTGCTGGCTTTTCTTAACTTATTCTGTCTTCCTTCTGCCTCTGGGCTTTTCCCATTCTCTTACTTCTGTAAATCTTATTCTTACTCCGTGGCTTGCTGTGTAGCTGGGTGTCTGGACCTGGAGTCTTCCTCCTTCTCTAGGTCTTTGATTTCTCCCTTTCCAGATTTCCAGATTTCTCCTGCCAGCCCCGCCTATCCTTTCTCCTGCCTTGCTACTGGCCAGTTCTTTATTAGACCATCAGGTGTTTTAGATAGGCACAGTAACACAGCTTCACAGAGTTAAACAAATGCAACATAACAAAAGTAACACACCTTAAAATGATACTCTACTACATTGTAGTAGTAATGGCCAACCAATGTCTGATTTAACTTAAAGCTCACTCCAAGATAGAAAGCCCTTGTCCAACACTGCTTGGATGGCCAGAAACCAGGGACTAGATAGACCATAGACCTAAAGGTATAACCAAAAGAGTCTAAAAAAAGGAATCAACATAATGATACTCTGCTATACTCACAGATCAGTGCCTTGTCCAGTCATCTTCAAAGAGGCTTCCTCTGGCAGCGGGTACAGAAAATCAACAAGCCAGACATTATGTGGAAAAAGAGTCTAAATTGAAGGACTTCATGAGTCCCTCCCAGGAATTAGGAGGCAGAAAGATTGTAAGAGTCAGAAGAGANGGAGGACACCAGTAGAACATAATTCACTGAATCAACTAAGCAAGGCGCATATGGGCTCACAGTGACTGAAGCAGCAAGCATGGGGCCTGCATGGGTCTGCACCAAGTCCTCTGTATATATTATAGCTGTTAGCTTGGTGTTTTTGAGGGACTNGTAACTGTGGGAGCGGGTGTGTCTCTGACTCTTTTGCCTGNTCTTGGGACTCTTTGCCTCTTGTTGGGTTGCCTTGTCCAGCTACAAGTGTGAGGGCTTTGACTTGTCTTATTGTATTTTTGTTGTTGTTGTTGTGTTTGGTTGTTGTCTCTTGGAGACCTACTCTTTTCTGATGGGAAAGGAAAAGGAGTGGATCAGACACAGAGGAAGGGGGAAGGGGGCTGGGAGGAGTGGAGGGAGGGAAACTGTAGNTGGGATGTATTGTATGGGAGCATGTATTTTCAATTTAAAAAAAAGAATCACACTTTGAGAGAAGAGACAATGATTTGCATGGAATTTTCCATTTGGAAACGGTGCTGTATGAAGGCAATTTAATGTTGTAACTGCAAGTAGGTTCCAATACTAACTAAAGCCAAGAGAATGACCTTGGGAAAGTGATTAGACTTTGTATGTCTTAATTTACTCAGCCATACAAGGGAGTTTGTACTCTATTTAAGCTCTCTATATAAAAGAGAATATGCTTTTTAAGTACTTGGAATGAAACACACATATATAATATGCATGATATATACATATATGTATACTTACATACATATATATGTGTTTTGGAAATGGTAAAAAAAATTGAATAAATATCACTTCCTTTTGAAATTATTTTTTATATTTGGTATTTTACAAAAACTTTTTTTTGTAAGAACAGCAAGACATCTAGGTTTTTCGCTGAAGAATTTTGCATTATTAAAGGTATAGAAGGCAGATAAGGATTATGACTATTTCTNAGAATTATTTAAGTTATTCACTCTTTAGACAGGCTGACAATCGCACACTTTAAAAACACCTTGAGCTTGTTTTAAAAACACATCAAAATGCATACTCCCTATGGGCAGGTTTTGTTTAATATAAATTGTAGGTATCCCATTATTGTTAGTACCAGAAAATTCCACATATGCCAGCATGACATTCTTACATTTACTACTTCAAATTCTTTATTTCTAGTGAGGACAAAACAAAAATGTTCAGTTCAAACAGGTTTCCGNGATGAACAATCCATGCGGATGCTACTACCTTGATTTCAGAAAATCTGGTAGCACCAGATTATTCTGTAAGATCCATCTTCACTTTTCCCCCCATGCACAGTACTGGTTCTGATTTTAACTGAAGAAGCTGTCTATTGTCACTCATGTAGCTCTGGATGAATGGGTTTTAATTTGACCCTCAAGAGTCAGTCTAGCCAAATAATAACAATGAAAATGCATGAGAACAGCAATTTCAACCTGGCTATTTCACAGACAAGCTTATTTTATGCATCAATAGCAAATAAATCAAGAAATTGGATGGACTTGCTGAATGTCTTTCACCGCTGTAAGTAAATCCATCTAGCTAGCGTAACAAGCAGTTCCGAAGATTGGAGTGTAAGCACAGAAGAAATATTGATTGATTGCTTTATTTAGAGTCAAGCTGCAATACCACCTAGGCAAGGAATTTAGCATATCTAGCCAGGCGGTACCATCTTGTAGCTATAACCTTAACTGCAAGGTAGGTTAGACTCGCATGTGTGGAGTCCCATCCCATAACTTACGCCCATCTCTAACAGTGCAACAGCTCTTACCAAAGCCATCGGCTTTGGGTAGATGCAAGTGACTACACCCTACCCTAAATGTCCACAATGCCACATTGGGAAGTAGCCTTGGATCCATAGGAATGTCAAACCCCACTCATGGGAGCAAAGTTGTTTTCAGCCAGCTTTACAAGCATTTAAGCCAGGAGAACATCTTACATGAAAGAACTAGTTCCAAATCTGTGCTCTATCTGGGAGACACCTACTCAAACGACCATCCCCTCCTTTGTGGGCCAGGCATCATCTTCTTACTGTAAATCATTATTTTCCAAATGATANGAAGAAGCCCTGTTCTATAGTCTGAGAACCAGTAGATGTCTTACTGAGACAACAAGAACAGAAAGGATTTCAAGAAGAAACACCTGGGTTAGCAGTATATTTCCCCTGGTGGAGANCCCCTTAAAGCCNTTGTTTCATGGTTTGATTATTCCGAGAGCCACTTCCCAAAGGTAGATTGTTATGTAAACCCTCTTCAGAAGTTCTTCAAGTGTGAAGNACCAAACTCAAATAATACTCCATGTACCTACTGCTAGGATNTTAAATTTCCTAAGTTTATTGATACTCTGGAAGAGAAAGATCCCGAAAGCTTTGTGTATCCACAAAGAAATATACAGCNCTTGTGCCTTTGTGTTCTCCTNTAACATGAAACAAAGCCCAGTGACTTCTGGGATCCTTTCAGAGAAAGGCGACTCAGTTATTGCTGCCAGCAGAGGAAAGCACGTTCGTGGGGAGGTGGTGTTCCAGTTTCATCCTGTGTGTAAAAACATCCTGACCAAGAGCAATTTATGAGNGCAGGTGGTTTATTTCCNCACACAGGTCACAAGTCCATCCTGTCAGGACAGGAACTCAAGCAGGAACTTGAAGCAGAAGTCATGGAGCAACCCTGCTTGTTGACTGGCTCCCAAGCTCAAGTTTAGCTAGTTTTCCTGTACAGCGCCANNNCNNNNANCCNNGGNANNGNNNTNNCCACAGTGAGCCAGACCCTCCTGCATAAATCAACTATTAAAAAATCCCCCCAGACACGCCCACAGGCTAATCTTAACTGGGAAATCCTTCAGCTACCACTCTTCTCTCAGGTAACTCTAAGCAATGTCAAGCTGACAGTTGAAGCTAACAACACATGGCCAACTGGACCCCCTTCCTAGGGTCTGGTTTTCTCTGCAAGGTGGTCTTACAATGAGATGCAAAGTGCCCTTTAGAAAAAATGATAATTGCTGCAGGTCCCACATCTCAAATGGGGGTCACTCAAAAATGTGCCTATCCAGATTTATTCTTGTGCAAAGCCGACACGCATTCTTATCAGAAGAAAGTTGTCAGTCCCCATAAGTTGATTTAGTGAGTTGCAGTGNGATTCAGAAGAGGAGAATTATTGGAAATGCTTACTACAAAATCAAGGGAGAAGTTTCAGTATGTCATATTACAATCAAACACAAGTTTCAGAACTTTCAGAGATGAATATGAATTATCAGAATACNATTATTTCTAAAGGCTCAGTTTTTATGTACCTGGATATGATGTCCNTTAGACACTTCTGTGAAGCNGAAAATTACCTGCTCCTTGGCAGTGANGCTGTGACAGCTACACTATGGCTGCATGCCTTCTCTAGACGACTCAATCTCTACACTGGAGGGCTGNAGAAATAGGTTACATGTCCCACTCCTGATTTTTATAGCTTNNAGTGATGTCAAGAATTGTTTCCAAGGGTGTTTTGCAGCTGTTTGGGGTATCANCTTGNTCTGACAGGTCCTTCAACTCCTGGTATGGCATATACCCNACTAATGTCATCTGGGTCCCCTGTGACCAGATGACAAGCCTCTCAAGAGCAGAAATATATGGTAGTCTTTATTTCCTCATTCACACAACCGTNTGTCTCACATAGAAGGCCACATGGCANGTGCTCACTAGGTAGGCAGAATAGTGAAGCCACCAGACATTTGACTAAGCCACTGTTTCTAACACTTCATCCTTTCCCCAATTTTTTTCTCATCTGAGGCCCCAGGAAACATAACCAATGTTTGGTGGGCGCTCCTAAGATTGTCTGGGTACAAAATCAAAAAGGATCCAAAATGGGAGGTAGGCGTAGAAGAGGAGTGCAGTTCCACCCAGCCATGGCCACAGGCGATCAAAGTGCATTGCTGTGAGATGTGGAAATGGGAACAGTTTATCACCTAGTAAAACAGGNGGAAATGAGCGCAAATGCTTTCATTTCTTACAGTACAGTGTGAAGAGAAATTGAATAAATACCCTGGTTGCCCAAATCACTAGGCTTCATACTTGAAATGATTGAGTGAAAAGCAGAGTTCTCAGAAAACGCTTTTCTAAAATGGCCTGTTTAAGCAGCTCGCTTCCTCAAGCAAAACTACAACTTTTTGATTGATAAAGTGGATGTTGTGCTAGAAGGGCCATTGAGAAGGCTCTTTAGACTCTCCAAGGCAGGGGACTGACAATGTCAGCTGGCTGTGTCTCTGGAGAAAGAGCTACCTCCAGCGTGTTGGGCTTGATGCTGGCATAGGAGCACTGTTCCCCTTGCTTGGTGAAAAGGAGAGAGAATGCAATTCTCTTTAGCCTTCTTTCTGCCTATTCCAGAGAAGAATGATCTAGAAGGTGACGGAGCTCATTGCAGAGGGGCTGGGATGTGACAAGAGAATGCTCTTGTCATACACTTTTCCCAGTGGTTACTGTGATGACACTAGCTGGCTGTCACTCTCCCATCCTCCTGAGGTGATGCACCCAACAATGCTATCCCTGCTCTGTGTCTTCCACACAGATGTGGACAGACACTGCCTTTTCTATTTGTGTAGCAATAACTTTGCTGTACATTCTCATTTGGCTTGCACAGCCCCTCAATTTCTTCCTAACAAATATCTAAGATCCATTTCCCANGCCAAAGAGACAAGAAAGCTGTTTACAGTAAAAGGTGGTTTGGATGACTAGGTATTTTTTGCCTGCTTCACACATGCATCCTATTTTACATGTTTACTAGTTTCTGTAGAGATGGCTGTAGAGATGGCTCAGTGGTTGAGAGCACATACTGTTCTTGCAGAGGACCTGAGTTTGATTCCTAGCACCCATGTTGCTAGGAATCAAGCTACAGGTGATTCTGACCTCCATGAGTGTGTGCACACACACACAATAACAATAATAATAACAATAACAATAATAATGAATCTTTAAAAAATCTCCCAAAGAGTATTTTTTTTGTTCTTTAAGTTGTTTTGTAAATGAGAAAACAATTGGTTCTAAATCCTACTCTGTAGATATCAGAAACAACAACAAAAAGTCCTCTGTGTAATTAAAAATTAACCTAATGAAGAACAAATTAATGATTCTAGAAAATCTTTGTCTACTTTAAATATCTCTGTGGAGGAAAATCTATAGCTTATGAAAGTCATTTAGTCTGACAGTTCTTCACTGTAAATAAGTAAGAACTGGAGAGTGATGTTTAAGGAGGGAAGGGGGGATACTTTTTTATAGTGGTATAGGGGGGGCCTACCCATTTCTCTGTGGAAGGCCTGCTCCCAGGGTACTCTTGAGGAGGGAGAAGGAAGAAATATTCAGATAGGAAGATAGAGGGGAGAGAAACAGAAACACAGGATAGCCTCAGGAGGGCCTGGATCCTTATCCACAGACCCCTCTTGTCTCTTCTAAAGGGCCTTTTATAGGAATGCCAAGGGGTGGAGCAAAAGACCTGCCCCTAGCACAGTCAAGTGCAGAACCTTCCAGTCACCTGGTAACCATGCACATGGTCAAGCAATCCTCTAATGCAGCCCTGCTGGGTAAAGCAAGCTCAGATCTCACTAGGAAACCTCTGTGGGCCTCCACACAGTGGGGACAAGTTTCTAAGGTGAACACCATCCAGTCACACCTAAAATCCCACAAGAATTTTATATAGACAGATTCTATTGCTATATTATAAAGAAGGAATTGGCAAAGCTTTCTCCCATGAAGNACTTTCTGATACAGGAATTGGTATCTGCTATAAACAAACATAAAATTATCGAGGCATATGAAATGAGTGTTTAAATAGCAGGCAACAAGTTTAGGCTAATGATTCAGAGAGAAATAAGGAGGTNAGACACTCCCTCTAGTCCCCCACTTACTGCCTAGAAGCAGTTTTAAGGTCCAAAGTGGTTAAACAAAAGGCAAAGAGGCTGGAGGTCTCCGTGTGATGAACAAGTAAGTGTTGTTGTTTGGAGAGATCAGAGTTCCAGCATCTACACAACAGAACACTGGAGACAGGATACTGCTCAAAGAGACAACTGCAANTACAACAATCTGCAGAAGTGTCCATTACCAGAATACTGTTCTACATGTGTGAGAGGTAAGATTCCANAATGCCAGGGCAAAGATAGAAAGCAACATGGTGAAAACTTAATTAAGAAAATGCAGAGGACAAAAAAAAATGACACAAACAGATGACAACTAACAGGATGTATATACTTAAACCAAAACATATGGACAACAGAAATTAATATAAATGGTCCATGTACCAGCTGTATCCAACTCACAGCCCGTGGAGCTGTCTGTGGACCAGGAAGGGGGATCTGGAAGGACTTGGCAGGGGGGAATGTATTCAAAATATAATTAAATTTAAAAATTGTTTAAAGTAATAAAAAAATAACAAGAAATAAAACATGTAACTTAACTCTTATATTGAAATGTGTTGGAGTGAACATACAGCACGGTTTTATTTTTATAATTATGTCTAGTTCTGCCTCCTTAGTAGAGTCCAGACATGATCTAGCCTTTGACATTGTGACATGACATTGTCACCTACAATGTTCCTACTGAGGACCATGCAACATATGTAAAAACAGAGCAACAAACATTATAATGTTTTAGATAAATCTAGGAATTAGGAATTTGTGTTGTCTTGTTTGTAGCTATCCTGGAGCAAAGACTTCTCTCTCTCTCTCTCTCTCTCTCTCTCTCTCTCTCTCTCTCTCTCTCTCTCTCTCTCTCTCTTTCCATCTCTCTTTCCCTCACCACCGCCTTCCCTTTTCTCCTCCATTCTCCTTCACAGGGCAGCTACTGAGATTTACAGCTTGCCTGCCTGCCCTGGGATTCTTTTTCTAAACTCTAATAAAATTGTCTTTTTTGACTAAAAGCACAAAACAAAACAAACCATTAAAATCTCAATGGGCTTTTGAGTAATGATGACAAATTAACTCTATGGAACTGAAAAAGTCAGACTATTTAAATGTATTTTTAGAAAGAACTAGAAACTAATAAAGAACTTACTAATTAATTTCAAGACAGAGATGTAGCTCAGTGGTAGACTACATATATGCCTGGATGGCATTAGGTCCTCAGTTCAATCTTTAACATTGAGAAAGGAAAACAAAAAACATACCTCACTACTTTTAAAACTTTTTAGAAAATTATAGTAATCATTAAATGAGTCTTGAATGTCAGACATACATAACCAAGGAATAAATTAAATCCAAAAGTATAGCCCATGTATAATTGCCTAGCTTTCCACACAAACACCAAGATAATTCGAGAGGAAAATGATTTACTCCTCAATAAATGGTGTTAGAGAAACTAGAGATGCATATGCCAAAGTGAACCGCTTTTAATAAAATCTCTGACTTTACTCAAAAAGAAAGCATACACCAACACATATTTTTGGANGAACTCACAAGAGAAAACTTTTGTGACCTCAGGCTAGATGGAGGTTTTCTAGAAAACAAAAAGCACAATTAAAAAAGAAAACAGCCCAGCCCCAGTTTGGGCCAACCTCCTCTGCTTCCGGGCTGCTGAGGTAATGTTCCTAGCCTCCCAGTGCTCGCAAACCTTGCCTTCCTCAGTATGGTGGGGTGCCCTACTGAAATCATGAGCCAAACAATTTTTTCTTCCTTGTTACCCTCAGATTTTTATGATAATTGAGAATATCAAGACTATGTGTCTTGACATTGGAAAGGATGTGACTCAGACACAAAAGGAAATGCCCCACTAACAGACCCAAGAGAGTAAGTGATATTAAGTGAATATCACACAGGAAAGGAAGCAGACACACAGCGCTACATATACAGAGGTAATGAAGGCAAATACAACAAATATATCAGTAGCTACAAGAATCCAGGTCAAAGGAACAGTCTTTCTCACGCAAAGAACTATGGGAAAGCCTTTGGGGTTGATAATAAAACATTTTGTGTTTAGTTTGTGATGGTGCTTGGATAGCTTTAAATTTTTGTCAAAACCAACCAAATTAAAGACTCAAATGGATTCATTTTATTGTATTTAGAAAAACCATTATCCATCCATTGTGTGGATAACAGACCCCCTCCCCAAAAGGCTCTAGTCCCAGTGACCATATATGCCTTCTCTATGCATAATAATCTTCAATGAAATTTATTATTTATTTATTTAAATATTACTTTTAAAAATTTATGTGTATGTGGTATGTATCTGTGGGGTGGGGGTGTGCAGGTACCCACAGAGGCTAGAAGAGGGCATCAGAGTCCCCAGGAGCTAGAGTTATAGGCAGTTTTGAGTCACCCAATGTGTGCATGCTGGCCACCAAACTTGGCTCCTCTGCAAGAACAGTAAGTGTTCTTAACCTCTGAGCCATCTCTCAATTCCTCTGAAGTTTACTTCTTAAAACAGAAAGTCAAATAATATAATTAAATGAAATTATTATTATTTATTAAAAACATGAGCATTAAAAAGAAATGTCTCTTGCTTCCTATCACTACACATCATATCATAAGTTTTGCAACTTTGCAAATGTAGCTAAGGGTGACTTAGAACTCCAGATCTTCTAGTATCTGCTCCCCTGGAGTTGGGAATTCAGGTATGCATGTACCATCATGCATGGCTGGCTATGCAGTAACTGATAAATTTTTAACCAATGGTTGTATTTTAGAATGCAAAGAATACACATAACTGTAGCTTCACTGTGGAATTAGTAGTTTGGTATGCACACAGAAATGGCAGGGTTTATTACTTTAGTACCTTATCTAAATTATAATTTCATTCATAGCATTCTAATTTTTTAATCAGTGTCATTCATTTCCTATAAATCATAATGAAAGCAACATTGGGATAATATGATATTTACCCTTTTGAAGTTTCACTTCTAAACTGTTTTGTCAAAATTTGAAAAACAAATTCATTGATTGGAATAGATTTTCCCAGCTTTGCTTCCAAATGTGTTGTAATCTATCTTGTAACATTGAGCACATTTCCTCATCAATATGAAAATTAAACTTCAGGGAATGACCTTATAAACAGACCAGAGGAGCAGGAGAATGCTGAGAACAAGTTAACGAACCTTTCAGGTAATCAAGCCCTGTAAAAATGTACTATTCAAATGTGTGATGTTCAGAATGAATCAACATGAAAGGTCCGTTCCAAGGATGTACAGGAGCTATGCTGAATAAGAAGGGTACACTGGCAAGTCCAGATCTCAATCACCTTGAAGTGGCCTCTGTATGTGTATGTGCTCTGTAGGTTTGAATATTGGACATAAAGGCACATGGAGACACACATGTATGCACACAAACACACACACACAATTTCATTATCAAATCAATTAGGACAGTATTGAATTAAAGCAAATAAAATTGCTTTCCCCTGTCAGGACTTCTGAGAATCTTTCATGTGCAAATCTACATTGTGATTCTCATTAGAGAGAGGTACATGTTAAATACAGTGTCCCCAAATTATTAATCAATGGCATATTTTATCACAGGTCAGCTATCAGCAGTTGTATGTGAAAAACAAACCCTGGATTATATGGCTTGAAGCATAATTTATTTTCCCTCGGAATCCTTTTCTTCAATATGTGAGCATAGCTCTCCAAGCTGGGTCTCAATCTTTGAATAGGTACCTCCTCTCATTTGTTCTACTTAGCAAATGTTAAAAGCAATTATTTTCTTGTTTGTTTTCTAATAGTTTCTTGGAAAATTCTGGTGCACAGAACAGGACCAGGAAGTGGACATTGAAAACAAACCCTCCTAATAGGACCTGCTCCCACTGACCTTACATTGCTCTATTTGCATATATATGTAATTTGTTTTCCACAAATAATTATAAAGTATGTGCATGTGATTGAGCTTATCTTAAATGATTAAAATTTATTCTTTGAACCTAGGAAAGTTGGTCCAGTACAAAGATACAATACAAAGATACTGCCTTTTTGTAAGGTGAGGGTAGGGCTGATTTGCTAGCTGCACCACTTGAAAGAATGGTTCCTGGACACTTTAAAACATCAAGGTTGGGCTGGAGAGGTGTAGAGGGGAAGAGCACATACTGCTCTTGAGAGGACCTGAGCTCAGTTCCCAGTGCCCACATCAGGCAGCTCACAACCACCCATAACTCAACTCCAAGGAGAGCTGATATCTCTGGCCTCTTCGAGCATCTATATACATATACAAACCTAATAAACACAGAGTAAATCTTAAAATGCCAAGGCTACTTCATTGTGGCCTTAACCCACTCGTATTAATTAATTCGGGATTGTTGTGACCACTACTATTTAACAAGAAAAAAATTAAAGTAGAAAACATTTGTTTTGGTTCGTGGTTTCTGTTCACCACATTGGGGAAGGTCTGGTGGGGCAGATCATATCATAGTGGCTGCAGCATACGGAGGAGTGTGTTGACATNATGGAAGACACCAGGAGTCAGAGAGTAAAGGAAAACCAGAGGCCAGTACCACCTTCAAAGACCCACTCTCAGTGACCTTCCTGGGTCAGCTATATTTCATCTCTTAAAGGACCCCCAGCCTTCCAGAACAATGTTACCACCAGCTTTGGAACACACACAATGCATGAGCTAGTATGGAACATTTCCAATTCAAATCATAACCCTACTGCATATGGCATGTCATACTGGTGTGTGTCACACTCCTGGTTCTCAGGGTGATTGACGAACATCTTATACATGAAGTTTATGCTTCCTACTAGACTATGAGTAATATGCTCTGTGTCTATGACCCAGGAGTCTTGTATCTTTCTGGAAGCATTCATGAAACTCCAACACACATTCTTATTAGCTTGCAAACAGGATAAAATCTCAGGCCCCTCATATTTCCTTGACAGCTGTAACATTTACACTGAGATGACATTTTCAGGTAAATATCTTCCCATGTAGCAAGAAAGGTTTGAAGATGTCAGCGGAGGATTGAATGACACAAAATGGAGATTGTAAGGAGACTTGGCCCTTGCTCACATAACCAAACACTTAGTATGGGTTCCCAGGGGCTGCCCATGTAAGGTACGACAAAATGTCAAAAGAATCTGAGAGAGATAGAATTTCAGAACACAGTGTTTTGACTTCATGGTCATGCTGTATGTACCCTCTTACACTAATGACTGCAGGTCTTAAAAGAAGTTGACAGGAAGTAACTGGGAGAGTTAGTATGAGTATATTCTCCAGACCTGGGCAAACAAAGAACAAACCAGAAAAAGGAAGGAAGGGGAAAGAAGGATAGAGGGAGGGAGAGAAAGAGGGAAGGAAGGAGGGAGAGAGGAACAGTGTTCAGGAGTTAAGTAGCTCTATGTGTAAATTGTTTTGTATCTTTATTTGAGATACCCTGAAATAATCGAAGTTCCTGTAACATAACTGCGATTCTAAAAGGAAAGGGAGGATTGGAAGGGTACTTTACAGGAACAAATTGCAAAGCACAAAATTCTGAAAAAATAAATTCTTATGAAATTGGAGAAATCCATGCACAATGCCATTTGTTCCTTAAAAGAGAAACAAACAAAGAAAAAACAAACAACTTCTGCCTTGTTATTTAATATTGTCATAGGCAGAATACTAGTCCCATAAAATGGCCATGTTTTAATTATCAATAACTGACATATGATGGAAATAAGGTAACAAAATAAAAAAAAGACCTTGTAGATTTAACTAAGGTTATAGCCATCAAAATGGGGGTGATTAGCCTGGATTACCTGGGTGAAACTCATTTAAATACAGGAACTCCCAAAATGGGACAGAGACACATCAGTAGGGAAGGTAGAAGATTTGTAGCAGGAGAGGGAGGCAACCCCGGCTCCCACCCATGGCAACAAGAGAAGGACATAACCCGCCTTTGCTGGAGGCCCTCATGCAGTCCATGACACACAACCTCTAAGAGCAAAGACTGGCTCCCAGGTGACAGTCAGCAAGGAAAGGGAGGTCCCAGTCCCATATCTACATGAAACACTATGTGGTAGCTAAAGTGGAAAATTCATTTCTAGGGTCTCCAGAGGGGGTCAGCCCAGGAAACTCCAGACAGTGTAGCCAGCTTGTTTTCAAGTATCCCTGGACTTGTGTCCCACAGAACTATAAGATTCTAAATACTGGCATTGTTCTAAGTGCTAACAGCATGATTATTTGTTATAGAAGAAATAGAAAATTAACACAGATCCCGTATTCTATCTATAAGCACAGGGGGGTAATTTGTATGACTATTTTTATATTTGAGGATTTCAGCAGAGATGACCCAGTAATGAAGCTAAGGAAATGTTGCCGGTTTTAAATTCAGGTGTCAGTTATTTGCCTACAGACATTAGCCAAGTAAATAAAAAAACTTGATGAATAATTGAAACTTTGCTATCTGATACCTTTTCAATTATTCAACGACAAAAGATAATAGGAGGCTCATTGCCACAGAGTTTAAATAAATATTCTCTTGTGAATTTACTTAACTCTTATACTGTGACCATGATGTCAAGGCTATGACAACCAGCAAGGATGAGAAGACTTCTTTTGGATTAATCTTCAGTCACTGAGCAGGAGGCCACTGTGGGTTAGCGGATCGGATAGGTTAATATTTGCATCTTGCCCAGCAAATGACCTAATCCCTCTGAAAGGATCTTTCTTGTTACTTAGAGTGATTGAAGTTAACTTCTCTTTGAAAATAAAACCCACTGACTTAGTCTAAACTTCAGATTTGAGTATTGTAATTCATGCTTTGGAAAAGTGGTAATATAATAAGATAAATGACCATTCACAGTAAGAATTTGAACAAACTCTAAAAATGTTAATAAAGAAACAGGAACCTAGGAGAAGAGACCCTGTGGGGTACAGTGAGTGATGCAGAAGGACCATATCTACACTACAGCTTTGATCAACACTCTAAAAGAAGGGTATTCACTCAAAGGTCATTACCGGAGAATAGCTCTTCACACAATGTCTTATGAACTTTCTCTCTTAGTGTAACCGTACAGTGGCTGGTTAGAGATTACAAATCGCACTATCCCAAATGGCTCTA
>LZPO01018275.1:7581-36075 GCA_001675575.1 Neotoma lepida | reverse complement strand
ACATTTCAGTCATCATAGCTCCTAGGTTGGTCATTTTGGATGAAGATCTCCCTATTATGTACATGTTGTAGTTCACTTGTATGTGTCATGTTTTGTCTTACTGACAAACCCNCTCCTGGCTTACCATAAGAAATAGAGAAGCACCCAGATTCTCTCTTTGTGTGTGCATGTGTGTGTGTACCTGTTCATGTGTAGGCAGAAACATAAGTGTGGATGTACATGTAAACAAATGTATCTAAGGCCAGAGAACAACCTCAGGTGTCATTTTAGTCACTACTACTTTTTTTCCTATGAAACAGGTTTGCTCAGTGCTCACCAAGTAGACAGGCTGGCTTGGCAGCAAGCCCCAGGGATCTGCCTCTCTCTACCTCTCCAGGGCTTGGATGAAACCTGAACCACCACATTAGACTTCTCATGTGAATGCTGGGGATCCAGTTCAGATTCTTTCATTTTATGAAACACTTCACTGACATAACTATTTCTCCACATCCAATACTAGGTTCTTCACTAAAATACTCAAACCATTCTTGGACCAAATTTTATTTCAATGTCAGCTAAAGTTCATCATACTGGCTGATATGGATATTTCCAGAACACTCCACATTTGTTTCAGGTACGTTTTCTTTATCCCTAGGAGAACCAGCCCTTGGATGTCTTGCATGAACAGCACAAGTGTCATCTCAGTTGAGACCATTTTTGATCAGTTTCATTTTCTTCCTTGTGTCTCTCACTACTTGAAGTGATCTTGTTTGTATACTCATGTAGGTTATTATTTTTGATCCCCCCAATACTGTAATCTACATATCAGAGGCACTGTCCACCTCTGCACCACTATATTTCCATGGTTTAGTAGTCCTCCACCTAGAATATAACATTTTGGAGAACCAATCAATATCTTTTTTTCACCTGATTTTAGTTGACTGACTTGAATTTCTGTGAGATTTGGAAGTTGTCCAGTTTTTCCTTCCATTTAATATTTTCTATAGGGTCCCAGATCAAAGTGTTTTGTACCTAGTATATAATCTAAATTGTGTATTGATTGACAATTAGAGCAACTAATTATTAGTTTTTAGACAAGAATATTACTGACATTTCTCTAACTCACTTAGGTAACTCAGGAATAAGAGAATCATTTATTGTTGCTTTATCCAAAGATTAAAGGCTTATTAAGGCTTACAGGTTTTCTTGTTTTAATTTTTTGGCTCCTCATTAAAAAATGAGCACTATTCATTATGGTCAGTCTGCCTAATTATTAGAGAAATTAGCCAGTCTTTATTAAAGACATGCAACTGAATGCTACCAGAGTGATAAAAAAAAATATCCCACACTGTTATCAATAACATTACCTAGGTCATAATGTGAAAACAAAATATTTGATGTGAAATACATTTGTGATGGTGTTGTCTTTTAATTCACTATTTCCCCATACAGTCTGATTGTCCATACTGAATGATTCTTCTAAGAGTCTGGAAGCCTGATGAATCATATCCGTNTAGAACACACTCATACCTCCCAAAGGCACAACTATCTTCATATTAATGTCCTTTTCTCATTGAAGCCATCCTTGGGACTCATAGAAACTTAGAATGGTGACTAAATACACAAGTAGAGAAAGCATAGACATAGACTATGGTCACACTTCTCTTTAAGAAATCCCATGTTTCTTCCTGTAAACGGCCTGAGGTAACCCGTGAAGATGGTTCACTACTCTCTTGACTCAGAAAACTCTACAAAATCATGCAAATCAAGAGGCTCAAATCTTCGGGTTCACTTTAAGAACACCCGTGAAACTGCCCAGGCCATCAAGGGTATGTATATCCGAAAAGCCACCAAATATCTGAAAGATGTCACTTTAAAGAAGCAATGTGTGCCTTTCCAGTGGTATAATGGTGGAGTCAGTAGGTATGCCTAGGCCAAACAATGGGGCTGGACACAGGGTCGGTGACCTAAAAAGAGTGCTGAATTTTTGCTGCACATGCTTAAAAATGCAGAGAGTAATGCTGAACTTAATGTAGATTCTCTGGTCATTGGACAGATCCAGGTGAACAAAGCACCTAAGATGCGCGAATGAACTTACAGAGCTCATGGCCGAATTAACCAGTACATGAGCTCCCCCTGCCACTTTGCGATGATCCTCACTGAAAAGGAACAGATTTTTCCAAAGCCAGAAGAGGAGGTTGTGCAGAAGAAAAAGATATCCCAGAAGAAGCTGAAGAAACAAAAACTTATGGCACAGGAATAAACTCACCATAAAATAAATGCAGATAAAAGTAAAAAGGAAAAAAAAGAAAGAAAGAAAAAAAGAAAGAAAGAAAGAAAGAAAGAAAGAAAGAGAAAGAAAGAAAGAAATCCCATGTTTAAGATTATTGAAGCACTCCCCTCTTGCCCCCCTAAGTCTTCCAGCTGGCAAAGGAGCTGACCCGTTTACCAGATACAGTACTGGGAAAGCAGGTCTTGCACCTCATCTGGGCAGCATGTCAGAGGTGAGCCTCTTGACAAGGGCACAGGTGAGCCATCCCTGACATTGTGATCGTGGAGACCTAATCCCATCCTTCAATGTCTGAGGCAGCTAGGAGAGCTGGTCCTGAGGTCATAAGAGCGGGAGATGTGTCTCTGCCCCACACCAGCTTCAACACTTGGGAGAGTAGGCCTTGCACCTCGCCTAGGCAGCACAATAGAGCCAACCCTGTTGGTGGAGATGTAAGTGAGCCAGCCCTGAAGTTGTTAGTGTGGATGAGCTATCCCCACCTCTCATCTGTCATGCGGTGATATGGGCAAGGGAGAGAAGTCCCCGTGCCCCACCCATCAATTCCTGAGGCAGGTGGAAGAGCTGGCCCAAAGGTCATAAGAGCAGGANAGCTGTTCCTGCCCCTCATTAGCTGCAGCACTGGGGAGAGTGGCCCTTACATCTCTCTTGGGCAAAAGAGTAAAGTTGGCCTTGAAGGTGTAGGTGTGGGAGAACCAACCCTGAGGACATTAAAGCAGAAGAAATTGTCTGAGCATTGCTTGTTGCTACAAGGGCAGAACTAGCTGGTGTAATGCTGGAGAACTCACCCTGATGGCCGAGACAGGGCAGAGCTGGTGGGCTGAACAACCCTGCAACTATCCGGGCCCAGAACCAGGGTTAAGTGTTGGCCCACCACAGCATCCACCACATCTGTGATCTCCTGGAGCACAGCATGGTGGGGGTGGGGAGTTGGGGGTGAGGAGACTCAATCCTGCAGTCCCAGAGCTGCAGGATTTCCACGACACAAAGCAAACAATGGGATGTCCAGGAAGAGTTCCAGTGAGGGCCCAGTGCTGATGGTGTAGCAGAGACCAGGGACCTCGAACCAGACCAGTGATTCTTTGAGATGAATGCCTGTATGTATAAATACGTGGATAAAGGGGTTTACTGCTTGACTCGGTGTCACACTGCAGCTTCCATGGTGAGATTCTCCATTTCTTCCTTTTTTTTCCCCTTTCTTCTCTTAAATTTTATTATCTTTCATTTGGGGGTTAGTGGAGGAAGATGAGTGAGATCGGTAGACATCATGTAGAGACAAGATGTGAAAGACACAAAGAATAAATAAAAAGAAAGTTTAAAAAATAAATAAAATTAAAAAAAAATTGAAGCTATTTTTTTCCAACTGGTATCGTTTTTTTCTACCTACTCATGGAGTAGTTTTTAGACAATCTTTACTGGGTAGTATATTCTATATGTATGTAGAATAAATACTAAATAGTTGTCTCTATGAATCTACTGTGAGTTAGCCTCCAAACTCCCACAGCTCTGCAAGAGGCACTTAAGTTTTTTATATAAGATGGCACAGAATTTTCATACAATTAATACATATACTTCTGTATATTCTTAGCACTCTCTAGATTATTTGAAATATGTATTTACAATGTAAATGCTATAAGAACATATTAGACTATTTCTTAGAGAACAAAAACAAGAAAATTCTATACATATTCAATACATATACAAGCATGATTTTTTAAACCTTCAGTGTGTAGCCCACAAACACAGATAGATAGCAATTTTATGTGTTGCCATCTTCACAAGGCCAAGGAAAAGAGCCAGCAATGTGGGAACAGGATCATAGGCATTAGACAGCTCTGTTCTCAAACCTGTTATCTACCCTTTAACACCCATGTGATAGCCAGGTGAGGAATGTCAGCTCTNAATCTCNCTTTCTGATTATAAGAAGCACAGGTAATTATGTATATATTACATAGTTACTTGNGAACCAAAGGAAGTCTGTCTTGATCTAATCTAACTGGCCTAATCACTGTTATCTGTAACAACATAAAGAAGAATGAAGGGTTGTAATGGTGATACTGCCAAAGTTTGAGTTCTTGCTGAGAGCTTACCTCTGTTCTATATATGTTACATACCTCTGATATTGCATTTACCTTACTAAAGTGGATTCATCCATGTGTGCTTATACTCACTAAAATGAATCTCTGACTACAAGAACATATATTTAATTTTCTCTGTAGTTAGGATATTGGGTGGCAGTAGATTAGTAGCTACAATTAGTTGTCTCTAGTCTCCACAATGAATATCTAGATTAATTAAAGCTGTGTCCAGGTCAGTGAACATATACTAGACTCCTTCAATCCAATGAGATTTTATGATTTCATTTTCAGTGAGAAGTGAATTGAGACATTTCTACAATCTTTTCCTGTCAATTAACCTTGAAAGTATTCAGATCATGAATGTTACTAGTGCAGAGATGAATGGCAGAGCAGGTCTCAGTGTTCTAATAAGCCAATAGAATGGGGACCTGGGGATTGGGAAGCAAAAATTAATGACGTCTATGTAGGGGATGTTTATGATTACCTCTGCATTCTAAATCAATAAATTGTCAGTAGATGAGACAAAATTACTAGAAGAAAGTGAGAGCAGCATTAATCATTTTGTCTGAATTGATAATTATGGACTTAAAAGTGCCTGCTGTACTGCTGAGGTTCCTAAATATCCATTCACTGAAGACTATGAGTCATCAGTCATCACAGTGCAAAAATATCAGTAATCTAAGCTGAGCAGTATTGGACAGAAAGAAGGACTGAAGTTGTGGTTCAGATTGATTACTTCCTCACTAATATGCTCAGTAAATAAAGACTGAGTACATGACTGAAGGTGAGTATTCCACTGTGTTCAGGGATAACAAGACATACAAGAGCTTATAAGATCCCTCTGTGAAAATGAGAAAGCAAGAACCTTGGTAGAAAGAGAAGAATTATATAGGATCCACCCATGGCAATGTACAGCTGTAACACAGATACAGCTGCATTTCCAGGGAACTTCCTTTGAAAGTACAAGCTAATACAGAAGGAAAGAATAGTGACATATTTTAACAAAGCCAATAATTTCACAAGTTTCCCAATTTCATATCTTATTATCAAATGACTTCTGCTTGAGAAGAATGAGTAATTTTCATTTTTTAAAGGAAGAAAGTTAAAGGGGAAAGACATTGGAGGCTCTGTGGGCTCATATCCTCATGTTAGTTTCTCTCTATTTTATTTCTGTACAATTATTGTAGGGTGTTCTCTAGGATAAAAATATCTGAAAAAAGCTGTAACCACTGTTCTTTCTAAATGAAGCATTGTAATGGCATAGAACAACAAGCTTGCTGTTTTATCCCCCTTTGTTCTTTATAAAGCTCTTAGATGACTATATTTCATATCTTTTCCTCCTTCCCTCAAAATAGAATAAAAATTCGAAGCACTCTGATATGATCCCTGGTTCACTCACTGAATAACATAGATTACCATTTTACTTTGTGTTCCAATGTTCAAGAGTTGTAATATATTCATCTCTACACCCTACTCATTATTAGACACAGTTGCTTCATTCAAGAAACATCACAAGTTCTTTTTTCCTTCATGAAAAATTATCCACCTCTTGAGACTCAAAGTTATCCCTCCATTAAGATACATGCAGTATTTAAGCTATGTAGTAGCCACTTAGCAATAATATAATTTATTTTATTATTTGTTTACTTTTTCCAACATAATATTTTTATTGATTCTTTAGGGATTTCACATCATACAGCCCTATTGCATTCACTTCCCAGTCCTTCCCTGTCCACATCTCTGCTCTTGTAATCTCCCTTTAACCAGCAAAAAAAAAAAACAACAAAAAAAACAAAACCCAAACAACAACAAAAACAGTTCAGTTTGTGTTATCTATTAACTCACTGGAGCTTGGTCAAACTCTTAGTGCCCTAAATAGGACTAAGTCTGTCCCCCACCACCCCACCACCCCACATTGCACCACTACTGGAAGCCATCTACTGTGGAGAGCAATACTTCAGCATCCTATCACAGTTTTTTAAATTTCTCTTCCATGGCGTCCTGTTTAGGCTGTTACTATTTTGGGGTAGAGGGTTGGCATGGAGATAGGGGTTCTCACAGAAATCTTCCATGTCTCTCTTTCTTAACTGTGTATCTGCTGTCATTGTATCTCTCCCAAAGTAATTTATTTGATCTTTTACAGTCCGTGAGAGCATGGNTCATGGGCTTCCACATGACTTCTGGCATCAGCACAAACCACGAATAGAACTCCCAGAGTTGCACCCAGAAAAGACCTTCTGATGCAGCTGCGATCATGGATATCAACACAGATTCAGGCTGGAGCATAGACCACAGACATCCACCCTGCCTTCGGTGGCAACACAAGCCTCAGACATCAACTGAGACCTGGTCACAGTAAGACCACAGACCCTACATGGTCCCAGGTGGCAGCACAGGCCACACACATCCACGCGGCAACAGTGGCAGCACAGCCCATGAATATCAATATGGCTTCAGAATGCAAGACAGACGAAGGTCATATTCCTGATCTTTAGTGGTAGCACAGACCACAGACATCAACTCAGACCTGGCCATAATAAGACCACAGACCCAGACATGGCCCTTTGCGGCAGCACNGTTCTGGACATCACCNTGGTCTTAGGTAGCAGTACAGGCTATACACATCAGTATGGTCCCAAGGAAGAAGGGAAGGTAGCACACTCCTTGGACATCTACATGGATTCAGGCCATGACTATCTGCATGTTGTTAAGTGATAGCACAGTCCTTTAACATCAAGCCAGACCCAGGCCACATCAGAGCCACTGACCCACACCTGGTACTCAGAGATATCACGAGACATGGTGGTCCTTCAATCTAAAAAGTGGACGTTCCTTATCTTGGTCCTCCATCATTGCCAAGAGTTAGGGTGATCCTGCTGCCGGACAGCTTGTTTTGGGGGGCTAAGTCTGCATCTGCTTAAGCTCCAGGCTCCTGTACACCATCCTGTCAATCCTCTTGGCAATGACATGATCCACCATCGACCTCAGCCTTCTCTCACACCTGTCACTGCTGTCAAGTCACCAATTCCACTTCTCTCCATAGTGCAAGGACCACTTGGCTCCTCTATCACTCCGATCTCTCCATCACCTATTCTCTCCTCACTGTGGCACGTGCTGTGGGCCAGCATGCCTGCATTCGCTTATTTATTGTTTGTACATCAACTTGAAAGTAGGGGCAACATTGGAGGAATATGATGGACAGTATCTTGAAGGGACTGTAGAGAGGAAAGAGAGGAGGAAAGTGATGTAATCCTATTTCAATTAAAATATTTTAAAAATGAAGTAAGTTAATAATATATGTTTTGTTATTTATAAAAATTTATTGTATATTAAAATATCTTTTATATAATTTATAAAGGGTACATATGTAATTAAGACATTGAGCAGTACTGTGCATTTGATTCATTTTTGGATTGAATTTTATCTTTTAATACAATTATATGTTTAAGTATACACAATGTCATGGTTTGTGCAGCTATTATTTCCACCAATCAAAGGCTAGATTCTAATATTTCAGTTTCCAACAAAAGGGCGACCCACATCAACAGCTATTTAAATGGAAAGGTTTTAGTTTAGTGACTTCTCTTTGGCTTATTAGTACAAAACCAGTTTGTGTCTTTTGTATATTGTAGTAAGATCGTTATGCAGACAGATAAAGACAGTTACCTAAGTCCCTACCTTCCTATAGGAAGATTGGAAAAGTGGTTCCTGGTCATNATGCACTAAAGAAAATACAGGTGAAGAGACTGATGTTAGGATANTGAACCATGAAACAGGGCCCATGGAGAGAGGGTACTANCCATTCTTCTAAGAGGTGATTGTGTGCTTTTTATCAATTTCTAAGTAAGAGAAAATAATTGCACTTATTTACATTATACAATGTGATGTTTTGACTGTGACAAGATTAATGTACCCATCACTTTATCAACCTACTTTTTTGAGGTGCTATTCATTCTGCGAAGAGATGATTGTGTGCTTTTAACATTCTTTTTATAAACTAAGGATTGTCTTTGTCTTCTATTTTAGTGTTTTGAAGATATCTTTCTACTTGTGAATTGATGTGACATTTATCAAGTGGGTTTTTTCTACATATATTAAGATGAAGTATATGTTTTACTCTTTGAGTGTATTTGCTGTGGGATGTCTTTCTTTATGCTGTGAATATGTGTTGTTCTGATTGGTTGATAAAGCTGGATTGGCCTATGGCAAGGCAGCTTAGAAGCAGGCAGAAATCCAAGCAGAGAGACAGAAACAGAAATAAGAGGCAAAGAGACACCATCCCGCTGTCCAGGGAGCAGCAAGTAATGGCACACAGGTAAAGCCACAGAACATGTGGCAACACATAGATTAACAGGAATGAGCTGAGTTTAGTTACAAGAGCTAGCAAGAAGCTTGAGCCATAGGCCATGGCCATAGTTTGTAAGCAATATTAAGCCTCTGCATGATTATTTTATAAGTGACTGTGGGACTCCAGGGTTAGGCAGGACCAAATAAAACTTCTGACTACATTTGGCATANCAATGTGGGTTTTTTTAATTTCCATAAGGCCTAAAAGAGTTTAAAAAGGGCTTCTAAACATACAATAATGGAGCCCAAAACAGCTTTCTACTTCATGTCTCATGCAGAGATATAGAGGACACCAAGATACAGAGATACCATGGTGTGCAGACTTGAGCTATAGTATAGCAGGTTCACAGTGTGTGGACTTGAGTGCAGTATGGCNGAATCCTGCCACTGCACACAGTGGAATCTGCAAGCTGCACAGCATGGTGCATAGTGGATATATAGCTTTTGCTAATACAGCATAAAAAAAAAGAATAGAAAAAGAAAAGAGAAGGTGTTTCTGGCCACTGCCTTCCAGAGTTGGCAGAGAGCATGACTCCCAGAGCTGGCAGTGAATTACCTCCACCATGTTGGGAAGCTGAGATGAGTGGAGTCAGCAGCCAAAGCTGCCACTTCAATACTAGCAGTGATGCAGTTTAAAGCAGTAGATTCAGAATAAGACAGATTCAGATAAAATAAACCTCTAAAAGGTTGACATTATGTGTAAAAATGTACATAGTCTTGGAAGAGAGAGGAAAAGGAATATAGACAGTTATATAAAAATAGTTTTGAAAAATAAAGTCTTTAAAGAGACAGTAAAAGTAATATAAAAGTTAAGCCATGTAAAGNTGAAGATTATACAGAGGGTCTAGACTATGTTGTTTTGGGTATTTTTAATTTCAGAAAGAGATTTAATTATAAAGGCTGCGGANTAAAACCAATGTAGTGGATAGCTATTTTGGCTTTTAGCTGTAAGGTGGTCCCTTTAGCCAGGCAGCTACCACCTCCCTTTTAAGGCATGGTCAAAACCTGAGCCCCTTAAAAAATCTGGGATGCTACAGGACCTCTCTCTCGCTTCACTCCGCCATTTCGGGATCNCTTGTCTTGGAAGGCAGATTGAAGACCGAGCTGGAATTCTCTGCTGGATTGCATTGCTCTCTTGTTCGTCCTGCACCTGCTTCCTCCCCCTGTTCCGTAAGTTGTTTCCAAAATAAAGCTATATTGATAAAATATATAAATAATTGAGCTGGCCATCTAATTGATATAATATCTGGCGCACTTATGTGGGGCCCCTACCCCCTATCCCCTTAAGGGACAGATTCTATATTGGGGCTTATGTTTTAACAATAACTGCTTACATTGCAGGCCAGCACCCAGAAAGAGAGCGCCAGTCTGCTCTGGTGGCTCTCCGCCATTGCTAAGATTCTAGCGCTCTAATGCATCCTCTTGGCTGTATTCTGAGTGATATAGTGAAAACTCAGGCAGTTTACACCAGGTNCTTAAGAGTGCCCCTGATTCATCACTACCTTGGTTTAAAATCTGTTTTACCATTCGAGCAAAGTCTTATCAGAACATTTTAGAAACTCTGGTCTCACGGCAGCTATAGCAATACACCAGCGACACCTACTGGCTGAACAGCATTACTACATCTAAAAAAAATCATTGCAAGGACAGCCTAAAACCAGGTAAGAATATTTGATAATTCTATATATTTCTCAAAAATGGCTGAAAATATTAGTGCACAAGGATTCAATAACTTTTTTGCTTCTATAATGGATGAATTAAAATGGGAATATTATAAACCTTCTGCAGCATATTTAGGAATTACCGCTTTCACATCTACATTAATAATTTACATGATAACTAAGACATGGTATAATACTAAAAATANGAATGATTCATTATTAGAACTGATACAGGCTTTGCAACATACCAACCAAAATTTGAATGAAAGAATTCTTTCTATGGAAGCTAGCAATCAAATTTTAAACAAAAGAATTCTTTCTATGGAAACTTCTACTCAGGATTTACAGCACACAGCTAAGGATTTGGATAAAGAGATTCTTACCTTGAAATCTACTGATCAGGAGCTACAAGTGAACAATTCGGAATTAAATGACAGACTGCTTAGTTTGGAATCTGCTAACTTATTACAAAAAAATTCAGTCCAATAATAATAAATGCGCAAACAAATTTGATTTCCTTGATTATAAATATGAATATTTAATGAATAGAACAATAGCTCTTCAGAGTGATGTTACTACTGCTCAGACATTTTATAAAGAAGACAGATTGTTATTAACTGATAAGGTAAAATCTATGGAATCCCATGTGTTAGAGGAGCGTAACAAATTACATGATGCCATGAAAAATGTAGAATCTCTTGAAATAGAGGAGGTCCATTCACTTGGACAGAACCTAGGTGCTCATGTACAAGCCCTAGAAGAAAATCTCAGTAAAGGTAATAAGAGAGTTAATAACCAGAACAACAAGCCTATACAGGTGATAACCTCTGCAAATAGTCCTTACACAATGGCATATCCTGTCATCCTCCGTGAGAGGACAACAGATGAAGTACACCCCAACCATATACGGAAATCATTTTACAGCCAGTTTCTATGAGGGAATTTTTTAAGGCATAAAAGAAGCTATTAGGACTTATGGAATTCACTCGACCTTTGTAAAACAAATACTGAACTTGTGGTTCACATCCAATCGTGTAATTCCAAATGATTGGAAACAACTAACTTCAGCTCTGCTAGAATATAGCCAGCAATTACAATGGAAAAGCTGGCTAAGGGAGAAAGCTAGAAATCTGGAGCAGCAAGGAATAGTTAGGGGTTTTCAAGTCTCCCAGGATCAAATCCTGGGGGAGGGACAATTTGCTGATAAGAATGTACAGGCTTCTTATGATAAACATACAATATCCCTATGCCATACAGCAGCTCTAAATGCTGGGGAACAAAAATTCAGAACCAGNAAAACCAACTGAGATATACTCAAAGATATCTCAGGGTCCAAGAGAACCCTTCACTGATTTTCTACAGAGACTGACCACCGCTATAAACAAAGCTGTGTCAGTGAAAGATTTAAGACAAATATTAACTGAGTCTTTGGCATTTAATAATGCTAATACAGAATGTAAAAGAATACTCATGCCATTAAAGGTCAGATCAGCTCCTTTGGAAGAATGGATTCAATAAACTAATGGTGTTGAGTCTCTTAATCAAGCTAATGAGGTTCGGGTACTACAAGCAATTTCCAGAGGTGGAAGAAGGCCTCGGAATACCAAATTTTTAGGTGTGGTACACCAGGCCATATTAGTAGGAACAGTAAATGGGGTGCTCCTAAAAGTAATACTCCTTCCAGAAATAATCAAAACAGGAGACCCCAAACCTCTGGATTATGTAGATGTGGCAAATGCTGACATTGGATCAATGAATGAAGATCAGTAATAGATATATGAGGCAACCCCTTAACGGCAGGAAACGCCTTAAGTGGCCTCTTGCAGGCCCCAAATCGAACATGGTCCAAACATTTCCAGCAACTGTGGAGGAAATTCCTCTCCAGGACAATTAAATAAGCCAATGTCTAATGTAAGGAACATTACTGCACTGGATAATAGAAAAACTGATAGATGAATCAAAAGTTCCAAAGAACACCATAAAACAAATATTTTTGCAGACTTTCATAAATGAACAAAGGCCAAAGCTTAAAATTCTGTTTAATGGCAGAACGCTGGAGNGTTTNNTNGACACAGNTGCNGATGTGACTATAATNACACCANAATCATGNCATCCAGATTGGCCTTTAAAACGAGTAGACATTCAGCTTTTAGGGATNGGAACNNNATCTCAGATAAANCAGAGTTTAAGGTGGATTGAATGCATAGGCCCAGAAGGACAGAGAGCAAGGCTGAAGCCATATGTGGCAAATGCAGCAGTAAATCTTTGGGGTCGAGATCTATTACAACAGTGGNATACCCAGATTAAAATTCCTACAGTCTCAGAAAGGGAATACAGACCAATGCATGTTTCTCCAAAAATATTATAACATACTATAAACAGCCACTAATCGTCCATGCTGTTGAACTCTCAAAANTACCAACAGCCCTACCTTTAAAATGGCTAACTGACAAACCTGTCTGGATTAGACAATGGCCTTTGACAAAAGAGAAGCTACAAGCTTTATATCAGCTGGTTCAAGAGCAGTTAAATGCTCAACACATTGAAGAATCTACCAGCCCTTGGAACTCTCCTGTGTTTGTTGTCAAAAAGAAATCTGGTAAATGGAGGATGGTAACAGACTTGAGAAAAATTAACAAGGTAATTCAACCAATGGGCTCTCTTCAATCTGGAATTCCTTTACATACTTTTTTACCCAAAAAATGGCCTCTTATAGTCNTTGATTTAAAAGATTGTTTTTTCTCAACACCCTTACAAGAAAAAGACAGAGAAAGATTTGCCTTCACGGTACCTACCTATAATAATTCTCAACCAGTCAAGAGATATCAATGGAGGGTTCTCCCACAGGGAATGTTAAATAGCCCAACCCTGTGACAATTTTTGTATGACAGCCATTAGAAGTAATATGTAAACAATTCCCTAAATCTGTAATCTATCATTATATGGACGATATTTTACTAGCTGATTCAAACGCAGATGACTTAGAAAAAATGTTTGAAGAAGTAAAGAACATTTTGCCTTGTTGGGGATTACAAATCGACTCAAAAAGATACAAAGAAGAGACTCTATTAACTATTTAGAATATAAAATAGGTCTACAAAAAATCAAACCCCAAAAGGTTCAAATTAGGAGAGATCGATTACGGACTCTTAATGACTTTCAAAGATTATTTGGAGACATTTCCCACTTATGAACTCTCATTGGGGTAAAAAATGATGAACTGTGTAATCTGTTCAAAATCTTGGAAGGTGACAAAGATCTAAATTGTCCAAGAGAATTATCAGCTGAAGCTGAGAGATAATTGGCTTTATTGGAAAAGAAAGTACAATAAGGACATGTAGATCAAGTGGATCCAAAGTTTGATTGCATTCTGGTCATACCCTCTAAGCATTCTCTTACAGGAATATTAATACAGAGGGAAGGTATTATATTGGAATGGATACTTCTACCAAATAAGCAGAGTAAAAAATTGAAAACTTATGTGGAAAAAAATCTCTGACTTGATTTTTAAGGGAAAATTGAGACTTCATCAATTAGCGGGAATAGACCCAGCAGAAATTGTCGTACCTTTAACTAAGGATGACATTGACAAATTATGGGCAGAAAGTGAACCTTGGCAAAGAGCTTGCAGTATTTTTTGTGAGATATTAGCAACAAATATCCCAAAAGTGATAGAATTCAACTTATAAAGAGAGCTTATTGGATTCTACCTCACATTGGGCAGGAAACACCCATATCCAGAGCCTGCACATGCTATATAGATGCAAACAAACAAGGAAAGGCAGGTTACAAATCAGAATACTTAAGTAAAGTGGTTCAAAGTCCTTATAATTCAGTTCAAAAATCAGAATTGTATGTTATTCTATTGGTATTAATGGATTTTTCAGAACCTCTCAACATAGTTACTGTCTCTCAGTACACTGAGAGAGTGGTCTTACATATTGAGACTGCAGAGTTTATCCCTGATGAGTCAGAACTAACTTTGTTATTTATTCAATTACAAGAAATAATCAGGAATAGAAAGCATCCCTTATATATAACTCACATCCGATCCCATAAGGGTCTGCCAGGACCTCCAGCACAAGGTAATGATGAGATTGATCAGTTCCTAATAGGAAATGTGCTAGAAGCCTCAGAATTTCATAAGAACCATCATGTAAATAGCAAGAGTTTAAAGAAGGATTTTTCCATTACTTGGCAACAAGCCAAGGAAATTGTAAGAAAATGTCCTACTTGTTCCTTCTGTAACCAAACTCCANTNCCNGCANGAAGCAATNCNAAAGNTATACAAAGAAATGAAATNTGGCAGATGGATGTGTTTCATTTTGCAGAATTCNGAAGATTAAAGTATGTACATCATACTATTGATACTTATTCAGGATTCCAATGGGCAACTCCTATGAGTTCTGAAAAGGCTGATTCTGTGATTACACATTTATTAGAAACTATGGCCATCATGGGAATACCTGTACAAATTAAGACTGATAATGCCCCAGCATATGTNTCAAATAAAATGAGACAGCTTTTTGCCTATNACAAAATAAAGCATGTTACAGGTATACCACACAATCCTACAGGCCAAGCAGTCATAGAAAGATCCAATCAAACATTAAAGGAGATGCTAAATAAACAACAACAGGTAACAATGACTCCTAGAAATAGATTGCATAATGCTTTATTAACCTTGAATTTTCTCAATGCTGATGAGAAAGGAACGACAGCTGCGGAGAGACTGTCTCTTATACACATCTAGATGTGTATAAGAGACAGGCCCTGATCTGATCCTGAGAGAATGTTGGGCTTCTGAGACATTTCCATTTGGAAGTTTGTCTTCTTCTTGGTGAGAAAATAGCCTATCGGGCAAAGAACTGCCCTTGCCTCGACCGCTGACAGTATGAATACTGTCCCGCTGATATGAGCAGGACACAAAGAAAAGCAATTATCAAACTCTGCCAAGACAGGGTTGTCTCTGTCTACTCTCGCAAGATTCCCAAGTTTTCCAGGATAGGACATCTTTTGGAATGTGCTGTGTGATATGCCATTTACTTATGCTCCAAACTCCTCTGGATTTTCATAAGTGTCACTTGTTTAGTGCTATTCATGGCAGTATAGTTCATCTTGTTCAGGTTATTATCTCTTATTCTTTCTAAATAATATTTGATAATTATTCCTATGTAAATAGTTTATATTTAGGTTAAAACTTTCTTATTTAGAAAAAAAGGAGGAGATGTAGTGGATGGTTATCTTGGCTTCAGCTAGGTGGCCAGCAACTCCCTTTTAAGGGNGTGGCCAAAAACCTGAGCCCCTTGAAAAATCGGGGCAGCTACATGACCTCTCTCTCGTCTCGTCTCACCCGCTTGCTTGACTGGGAGCGTTTTGGGATCACTTCTCTTGCTGTCTAGCTGTTCGCTGCTGCGACCTTAGAAGGCAGAGAATTCATCACTGGATTGCTTTCGTGTCCGTCCTTGCTACCTTCACCCCTGGTCTGTAAGTTGCTTGTAAATAAAGCTACTTTGATAAAAATATAATAACTGAACTAGCCGTATATTTACAAACTACAATCATGGGAATACCTGTACAAATTAAGACTGATAATGCCCCAGCATATGTTTCAAATAAAATGAGACAGCTTTTTGCCTATCACAAAATAAAGCATGTTACAGGTATACCACACAATCCTACAGGCCAAGCAGTCATAGAAAGATCCAATCAAACATTAAAGAAGATGCTAAATAAACAACAATAGGTAACAATGACTCCTAGAAATAGATTGCATAATGCTTTATTAACTTTGAATTTTCTTAATGCGGACNAGAAAGCAACAATAGCTGCGGAGAGACAATGAACAACAGATAAAACTTTTGAGCTGAATCAACCGGTTTATTTCAAGAATGCATTGACCTCAGAATGGAAACCAGGATATATCCTATGTTGGGGAAGAGGTTTTGCTTTTGTTTCTGCAGGAGAAGAAAAGCTATGGATACCAACAAAATTAATAAAAATTCGATTTGAACAGGAGAAACCCCTTGATGAAGAGAAGTAAAAGTTCATTCACAGATGTGACATCTCNACAAGTTGTAAGAAAAGCTTAACAAACAAAAGCTTGGGGCAGGGTTTTGTTTTTTTTCTTTACAGGATAATAGAAATACTCATCTTCCAGAAATCATAATGCCTTGGATATCCAGACATCTATAGCAGAAAAAAAGAATTTATTGGTACCAACCTATACAAGGTAAAAATCTCACTACCTAATATCTCTATCTCTTTAACTCTTAAAGAATCATGGTTCGGATTCAATTATATATCAAACTTGCTTTGGAGTTGGAAGTGGCTCCTTCCTCCTCTAAACCCAAGCATATTGTTAAAAGAAATATCTAGCAGGGCGGTGATGGTGCACGCCTTTAATCCCAGCACTCAGGAGGCAGATGCAGGTGGATCTCTGTGAGTTCGAGGCCAGCCTGGGCTACCAAGTGAGTTTCAGGAAAGGTGCAAAAGCTACACAGAGAAACCCTGTCTCGAAAAACCAAAAAAAAAGAAAAAAAGAAATATCTAAGAGATTCTGTCTCATATCAGAAGAGGCACCTGGTGTGGGATAGAAAAAAAAACCAATAAATAAAGGACCATTGTTACAAGATTCTATTTCTTTCTAAGCTTATTCTTGATCTCTCGGAGTTCTTCCTTACATGTCATGTCATCTTTAAATCCAAACTTTCCATTTTGATATTAATAATGTTCAAGTTTTCCACAGTAGAAAATGTCTTCTCCTATAGTGACTTCTGAAGTCTCCAGAAGGAAGATGGGGCCCCACCATCAGCATCACCACCACAACAAAAACAACTTTATTCCATCCAGAATGATGCCATGGTACCTAAGAACATTGATCATGATCAACCTCAGACAAAAAACTTTTCAGGACAGCCCTGAGATGACATGATCCATCATACTACAATTCTCTTCAGAATATCAGATAATCTTAGCCATTCTTGAGATTAGCTACACACACTATGGATAGCCCTCTTGAGNCTTAATGACCCAAGTTCTTTTACAGCACAGAGATACTGTTGCCCCTCTACCAGCAGGAAGCAATTATAAGAAAATAACGCCCCTCTCCCAAATGTTTCAGTTTTCAGGGTTATGACTGGATGGTTGTAGGATGGGGGCAGGAAAAAAATTTGGGTTCAATATTTTCTTTTAGAAAAGAAAAAGGGGAATGGATAGGTATAAGATATTAAGGTAAATTATTGTATTTACTAGTAAACCAATTCAGTATAATAATCAGCCTTAGAAAATTTACTGTNATATTTGTATATTGACACAAATACAAACTATTTTTGTGTTTCTATTTTAAGATAATTTATATAATATATATTTCTACCTCTACTTGAAATATTTTGTGTATTGATACAAATGTGAAATTATATTTGCCCTACTGTATGTATGTCTACCTCTATTTAGGATGTTTTGTGTATTGATATATATTCAGGATCATTGTTATATTGTATATTGCACTATGCATACATTCCTACCTCTGGTTAAGCTATTTTGTGTACTGTCATAATATTGATTTCATTATCTTTATGGTACATCTGCTTACAGACTGTTTATTTTGCTATATGAAGCTTNAGTCCTTAAAGTTGTTTTAGTAGAGAAGACTTATGGAATTATAGTCATTCAGGCTTGTCATTTGTATAAATATGTTAATTAAATTCTCCAGATTTACAGAAACACATGTCAGATGGATAGGTAGTCTTCAAACACTTCATAGACCTAGAGAATATGGCATTTAAATGTTTTAATAACTTAGAATTCCATTGACATGAGACATAAATGCTCCTGGCAGCACCGATCTGATCCCNAGAGAATGTTGGGCTTCTGAGANATTTCCATTTGGAAGTTTGTCTTCTTCTTGGCAAGAAAATGGCCTAGTGGGCAAAGAACTGCCCTTGCCTCGACTGCTTACAGTATGAATACTGTCCCGCTGATATGAGTAGGACACAGAGAAAAATGATTATTGAACTCTGCCAAGACAGGGTAAGATAGTCTTTCAAAAAACCTGGTTCTGAAAATGGTCTGACAGATACTCTAGGCCTGTAGCCAACCTGAATGCACCAACGAGACAGAGAGACTCTAGGTGATTGTCCAGCCTGCCAGTTATCTCTGTCTACTCTCGCAAGATTCCCGAAAATTGCTTGAGACCTTCTCTCGTTTTTCAGGTGTTACTATATTCCTTCTCAGGTCTTTGATGGAGTTGAAGACTAGACAGTTACAATTACAAACTTTGTATATTGCAGTTAGAACTTATTAAATACTAGATTCAAGTTTTCCAGGATAGGACATCTTTTGGAATGAGCTATGTGATATGCCATTTACTTATGCTCCAAACTCTTCTGGATTTTAGTAAGTGTCACTTGTCCGGTGCTATTCATGTCGGTATAGTTCTTCCTATTCAAGTTATTATCTCTTATTCTTTCTGAATAATATTTGATAATTATTCCTATTGTAAATTGTTTATATTAGGTTAGAACTTTCTTATTTAAAAAAAAAAAGGCAGAGATGTAGTGGATAGCTATTTTGGCTTTTCGCTGTAAGGTGGCCCCTTTAGCCAGGTAGCTTACACCTCCCTTTTAAGGTGTGTTCAAAACCTGAGCCCCTTAAAAAATCTGGGATGCTACGTGAACGCTCTCTCACTTCACTCCATCATTTTGGGATCGCTTGTCTTGGAAGGCAGACTGAAAACCCAGCTAGAATTCTCCACTGGATTGAGTTGCTCTCTTGTTCGTCCCTGTACCTGCTCCATTCCCCCTGTTCTGTAAGTTGTTTCTGAAATAAAGCTATAATGATAAAATATATAAACAATTGAGCTGTCTGCCTATTTAATGTAATAAACCAATATGTATATTTTAAAGATAACTTCAAAATTTATGTCTAATGATACATTGCTTTGGAAAATATGTTCTGCTTTTGTTTCCACAGAAGATGAGAACGTGGATTGCTTCCAGGATAACATGGTTTGATCAGCCAAGACCCCCTGAAAGGTCTCCAATAACAACATGGCCCAGATGATCCAACATCCAAAATGGCTTCAAGGCAACTGGCTCAGACAATACAGTGTCACAGACTACTCCAGTCAGGATTTGACCATAGTTTTTAGTTTTCTCAGGATCCCCATAAGATTGCCAGTACCCTCATCCTACAGGAAGTAGTATGAGAAGCTATGCCCAAATTCCCAAAATATTATTTATAAATATTTATTTTTATTAAAAGGGGATTGATTACAAATGCAATCTCTTTCTAAAAAAGAAAAGGGAATGTTATAGATATGATAGGATAAAGAGTAACAACTTGTTTAAAAATGTTTTACATTGCTATAGATTTTGGTTTATTACAAATTTAAAGTTAATTTTGTTATACTATATATATATATATTTCTACTCTTGTTTAAGGTATTATGTTTACTCAGCTCATTTAAAATTGTAATATATAATTAAAAATACAGCTTAATAATTAGTCATCTGTGATAATCAAACNTATAGTCATGTTANTTAGGTTTTCTAGATATACATATATACATTTCAGATAGATAGGTAATCTTCAAACACTTCAATGACTTACAGAATACGGCATTTAAAATGTTTTAAAAACTTAGAACTTTCTGGAGAATGAGACATATCTGCTCCTGACAGCACTGATTTACTTCAAAGAGGAAGATGGGCATCGAAGATACTCCATATGGAATTTATTTTCTCCTTGGCAGAACTGGCCATTTGGGCAAGAAACTGTTCTTGCCTGGACTGAATGACAATTTGTTATATAGAATGCACATGAAGGAACCATGGANAAATGAACACTAAATTTGGCCAAAACAAGGCAAGGTGGTCCTTCAGGTTCCTGCTTCACAGCGGGGACTGCCAAATATTCTACAGGACACAGGGAGAAGTGACTAAAAAACTAGGCCTTTTGGCTGAAGATGGATGCTCCATTATTGCAGAGGAACTTTGGTTGACTGTCCAGGCAGCAAGCTGTCTCTGTTATTTCCAGAATTTTGGAAGTTGCTTACAATGTACTTCCTGTTTACTTAGGTAATAGTATATCTTTCTGAGGTCTTTGAGGTAGTTGAAGACTAGATAGTTACAATTTTCCTTGATTATGACAAAAGATAAGTTAGATATGAAACCTTAGACTCACAAATACAGGATAAATAGAATATTTTCTTTGAATTTTCCAAATATAAATAGACTAGATATTGTAACTATAATTCTTGCTTGATAACTGTTTGTTATATATTAAAATTAAAAACCTTACTTTTTTATTAGCTAAAAAAGGAGAAGTGCTGTGGGATGTCTTTCTCTATGCTGTGAATATGTGTTGCTCTGATTGGTCGATAAATAAAGCTGTTTGACCAATGGTGAGGCAGGATAAGGTTAAGCAGTACATTACAATGAGAGAGAGAGATGAAGAAGAAAGGAGATGTGGAAGAGACACCAGCTGCTGCCAAATAAATGATAACATGCCAGCAGACTGGTAAGCCTGTCTCTTATACACATCTAGATGTGTATAAGAGACAGGTTGAAGACTAGATAGTTACAATTTTCCTTGATTATGACAAAAGATAAGTTAGATATGAAACCTTAGACTCACAAATACAGGATAAATAGAATATTTTCTTTGAATTTTCCAAATATAAATAGACTAGATATTGTAACTATAATTCTTGCTTGATAACTGTTTGTTATATATTAAAATTAAAAACCTTACTTTTTTATTAGCTAAAAAAGGAGAAGTGCTGTGGGATGTCTTTCTCTATGCTGTGAATATGTGTTGCTCTGATTGGTCGATAAATAAAGCTGTTTGACCAATGGTGAGGCAGGATAAGGTCTGTCTCTTATACACATCTAGATGTGTATAAGAGACAGGTTTATATCCAAGCAGTTATAATTAATATAAACTTCTGAGCGATTATTTTATAAGTGGCTGCAGGACCATGGGGCTGGGCTGGACTGCGTGGGGCCTGGAGGGGCCAGGCAGGGCAGAGAAACTTTCAACTACATGTATTAATTTAATAGATTACATTGACTGACTTTGAGGTGTTAAGCCAACCATCTGAAACACCTCAAATTCATACAATTAATATGTTCTTTATTTCATATAGTAATTGACTGTGGCAAAGACTCATGTATCTGACTTAAGATCACATAGCTGATTTAAGAAAGGGAGCCAGAATATAGTAGTCTACCTAAGGGCCCTGTACTTTTCCATTAAGTTTAGTGCTATCNTGATAGCACTTTAGTGCTTGATAACAGTGTTATCAAGTGGATAATATATATTACATCTCTACACAAGACAGAGAAAAAATATTTGAATGAACATAACAGAATAAATTCTGAGAGTGTTGTGTAAATTGGAAAAGCTGCAAAAATCACTGAATCCGAAATGGAACCAAACCATAGCCTTATCTCCCCAGATGGTGTACTTAGTGTCTTAAGAAACCGTTGAATTCTTGGTTTTGAAATGTGTCAGAATGGAATATGTTCTCATACAAATGCATATTGAATCTAATGGTATGCAGCTGTCCATTGTTCTTTAAAGNTAGTGTAAAAAATATGTGTTAAAAAAATGAATATGTATTGCTTCACCGTTTCTGAGGTCCAGGAATTGAGGAGAAGCCTGTTCTGATACTTTGGAATTCAGACAGTTTGAGTAAGATATCATCTGAGATTGTAGTTATTTAAGGACTCAGAGACTAAAGGATCTACTTTGAGAACTGCTAGCAGGAGACTTTAGTCCATGACTACACAGACTTCTCTAAAGGATAGTTTAAGTATCTTTTTATATGATTTTAATTAAAATAGTATTACATTGCTTTCCCTCCTCCCTCCAGCCCTTCATATCTATCCTCCCACGCACCACTTACATGCTCCCACTCTCAAATTGAGGTCCTCCTCTTTTGATTATTATTGTTGTAGATATATATATATATATATATATATATATGTACAGATGGATATACATCTACAAATCTATATCTCTATCTCTGTCTATCATCCATCTATCTGTCTGTCTGTCTGTCTATCTATCTATCTATATCCTATTTAGTCAGATTTTGTTGTTGGAGTTATGTGTGGTTTCAAGGCAAACCATACTGCATTGGGCAACCAATAAAGAGCTTCATCCTGAGATGCTAATCCTCCTTCTTTAGCAGTCATCAGTTGCCTGAAGTCCTTTGTCTAGTGGTTAGACTTTATGAAATTCCCCCCTTTCACATTAATACATCCATTGATACACTCATTTTTCTGGTCTTGTTTATCTAGACATTTCTAGGAAAGACTATTTCACAACAGACCTTTTGCCTTCAATTTCCTCATCTCTCAGGCACAGATAATAATACTGACCTCAGAAAATTGTGCTTAAATATAAATAGAATTCTTTGTGTCAAGCACCTGCCTTGAAACTGACAATGTAAAAACAGAAGAGGAAACTTTGACTTTGACATGTGTGTAAATTGATCTGTCTTAGGAATGTTTATTTATCTATTCATCTTGAGGTTCAGTTGAAGGACCTACTTCAGGACAAGTTACCAATCTATGTCACCCTTCTACTGCCACCTGAAAACATCAGAGTCTTTTGTTATGATGTGACAGATATGTTTGAAGAACACTGAACCACACTTCTCTGTAGTNGAAAGTTTGTCCAGTCCCACCAGGCTCCCACAGCTACTTTGACCCAAGTAAACACACAGAGGCTTATATCATCTTCAAACCATGGCCACGGCAGGCTTCTTGCTAGCTAGGTCCCACATCCCAAATCAACCCATCTTTATAAATCTATGTTGCCACGTTTTCTGTGGCTTTCCCTGTGTGCCATTACATGCTGTTCTCTGGATCGCAAAAATGGCATCCCCCTGCTCTGCTTTTCTTCTCCTCCTTCGCATTTCCCGCCTAACCTTATTCTGTCTCACCATTGGCCAAACAGCTTTATTTATTAACCAATCAGAGCAACACATTTTCAGAAAGACATTCCCATCACTTCTCTACTAACTAGAAAGCAGAGAACAAGAAACTGTGACAACAAAATAAATAGCCACATAGCTGGAAATACACCTTTCACAAAAAGCAGAGAACATTCAACTCTAGAGGAGTTTATATGGAGGACAATTAGTAGCCTTTCTTTCAGCTCCTTCAAATACTTAGCTAAGGCAATAAGCCATCTTCTAAAATGCAGTATGACTGATGATACAATGTGCTAGATATGGTGGTNCCCATTTGACATCCAGATAACCTGTGATATATATTAATTATAATTTGATTAAACTTAATCTCAATATAACAAATCTCCTTCTCTTTTATTCTTCCTGTCTGTCTGACACATTAAAAAAAAACACAATTTGACATTTGACTTTTTACCTTTGTTAAATTCAAATCACCTCTAATGTTTAAAAGAAAAAAAATTTTGAAAAACTTGTTTTCATACTTAAAAAATCATAGTTCCTTCTCAAAATTATATAGTCTCTCTCTCTCTCTCTCTCTCTCTCTCTCTCATTCTCACACATACACATGACAGTGGGGGATGGGGATGGGAGAATAAGTGTTAGTTGATTTTATAGCCAGCAGAAACTGAAGTTTAATATTTCATTCCAAACTCCTTCCAACTCCAGGTACTTAAAAGAAGAAATCTAAAAACTGCCTTTGTTTTGTGGCCAGATTGTTGCCAAAGCCAGTTTTTCCCAATCATTAGTTAAGTAATAAACTCTGTCTGGTACTCAGGAAGNCAACAATGAGGAGCTAAATCCGTTCCTCCTAACAGATGTTCTAAGCTGGGAAAGCACTGATGCACTTCATGCAATCTTTTTCAAAGTAANTCACAGGCTGTTTCCAGGCCCTAATCCATATTCACAGGCTCACTAAATGAAATGTGAAGGAAAACAGAGTCAGGAAGAAAGCCCATGCCTCAGGTAATGCTGCGTGGCATGGTCTGAAGCCACCCAGAAAAGCCCAATATCAGACTTCTGTCTCTCATTTCTCAATAAGTTGTTGTTTTGTTTTTATTTTTTATTTCATTTTATTTTTATTCTTGGTTTTAAATTTAGTCATAATTGCTGGAACATGGAGAAGAGTAGACCTTCACTGTAGCAAAATCAGACATATCCACTGAAATGGTTTAGGACAGAATCCTTAACATCGATTTCTATAAGAATTCAAAACAGTTAAGAAAATGCCCCTTAAGTCTAAAAAGTGAAGAATGCCAAAAAGAAATTAGAAAATTCCAGTGTTAAAAGTTTTGAAAAAGGGTTTGGATTTGGCTGTGTTGTCTGGCAACATCTGGAAAGCCCACAAAATGATGTTGATCCNAAAAACAGAATCCAGCAATGTATTTTCTCATGGACTGTATTCTCCATGGAATTCCACCAAAGTGTTCTATCAATAAGATATCATGTAAGAAACACTATTCTGCCTCTCACCTACTAAACGAGAACAAATATTTATGTGGCAGTATGGTCTACAAATTTCAGGTGGTAAAATAAACCTGAAAACAATACTACAATGAGCTGATTGCAAAAATCTCAGGGGATTTACAAGTAGTTTTTACAAATTACTTCATCCATCTCCAGAAAATTCTTGAAGAAATGCCCATTTTATAGAGAAATAAAGTGAAGCACATCTGCAGGAGCAGACTGACATGGAAACAGCAGAGATTGATACCATTTTTTCACATTTGAATCATGACTTTTGGATGTACCTTCATTTACCTCATCTCCCAGTACAATCTGATATTATGACATGTAGATAAGCAAATCAGAGAGACTTGATAAGAGGCTTCTAATAAAACCATGTAGGGTGATTATTATGGAGCATGGCAAGTTTTCACACTTCTTTCTAAATAGATCATTGAGATTTGTGTCTTTTGCATTCATTTTCAACACTCATTTTGTTTTCTGAAAGAACAATACAAAATATGAAGCAAAGGTATATAATGAACATAAGCTAAGCTGTGTGCATTGTATCTTCTATTTCTCCCATTACCTAGATGTGGGAGAAAAGGCCAAAAGAGGCAATAGGGCAAAGCAGTAAGGAGATGGAATTTAAAAGCTCAGCTGGACAGAAAATCTATCTTCAATAATTGCTATCACATGATCATGGAGAATNCCATCGAACATTTTTTTGTTATATTTATACACATGTACATGAGTTTCTGTGTATCTATCTGTATACCACATGTGTGTGGGTACTATGTGTTNGAGTACTGGAGCTGCCAGAAAATGGTGTCAAGTCCCCTGGAGCTGAAGTTCTAGACAGTCATGAGTTACCAGAAGTGGGTACTGGGAACAGAACTCAGGTCAGAGAGCAGCAAATATTTTTAATCATTGGTCTATCTTCCCAGCTCAACACAGAAAGGGGTTTATGATAGCCTCTCCAGGTCACTGAGGTTCAGTTTGAGTTTTGTTTATCTCAGTCATTTAAAAATAATTAAGTAAAGCTCAATTTTTGACTATTATATGCAAATAAAAACAGACATTCTCCAATTCCTCCACATATTTTCACATTCTTATTTTGGCCAGGGTGGATATGGTGTTCATGATTCTCTCAGCAGATGGTCCCATTGGATAGAGCCTCCATTTCCAATCCCAGGAAAAGCAGGAGAATGGGATTGGGTTTGAAATACCCTCACTCAAAAATAAAATTAAACTAACAACCTCTGCTTAAATTAAAAAGAATTCGAGCTTCCCAGGTAATGCTGACAAGAGGCTCTGGGAATTGAAACAGTACAAAGTCCCAAAGGTCAGGATGCCCAGAGGACTATCTGAAAGCAACTGATTAATCACAGAATGTCCCAACTCCGGAGATAGTCTACAGGAGAGGTCTTGTGACAAACAAACAGGTCAAACTTAAAGATGAAATAACTAGATGACTCAGAAACCTAAAAGTAAACAGAGATAAGCCGCAGGAACTGTAAAAATTCCTAAGAGTAAGCTGGTAAAAAAATAAGCCCATACTAACCCCCCCTCCCCTTTGAGAAATGTTGTGACTTTTGCCTTTAAAAACCTAAGCTCACAGATCAGGGACAGATTTCCTCTCTGTCTTGCCTCAGGACACTGCAGATAGAATCTCCCTGCCTGACTTGTATTTCAAGAGAATAAACCTTGCTGTTGCATTCTGGACATCCTCGGTCTCCAGTGGTCTTTTTGGAGGTCCTAATCTGGGCATAATAATGTTTTCTGAGTTTCAAACAATAGGGAATAGAATTTGCTTCTCTGTGAGCATTTCCTCCCTAATTGTTCTAATCCATGTTAACTCCATCATCTACTTTTGTAAGATGAATTGCTAAACAATCCTATTAATAAAAATCCTGGAGCCAGATATTGGGGTAAATTCAGAAAGATAAGAGAGACAGNACAACCTCTAAAGATAGCCAGAGTCCAGGGAAGATTCTACATCCAGCGTGGGGTAAAAGAACTACGTACACCATGCTCTTATGTCTGTTAACTTTATTCCTCTAGGACAAAACTATCTATACAGCTACAGTTCAGTACAGGCCTTCAGGGCAGGAATACATCTATTTTATTTCTCTGAGATGAAATCCTGTCTACATAGCTTCAGTTCTGTCCTGATACTCAGTTCCTCTTTGTCCCCCTTATCACTGCCCTCTCATAGTCCTGCTAACAACTAAGCTCTTCTTATGCTTTTAGCTTCATCTTCATCTTCAGTACCTTCATCCTCCATCTTTTCTTGCTCCTTACTCCTGGCCTTCAGAAAACTCTATAAGAGGTTCACCTTACCCTCTGCAGAAACTATGTCCACTCTTCTCTCTGTCCACATGGTTCTGTGTCTTCTAAAGAAAATGTCTGAGCCGGGCGGTGGTGGCGCACGCCTTTAATCCCAGCACTTGGGAGGCAGAGGCAGGCGGATCTCTGTGAGTTCGAGGCCAGCCTGGGCTACCGAGTTAGTTCCAGGAAAGGCGCCACCAAAGCTACACAGAGAAACCCTGTCTCGAAAAAACCAAAAAAACTAAAAAATAAAAAAATAAAGAAAATGTCTGTCTGTTCTCTCCCTGGCTACTTGGTTCTCCACCTCACCAGGAATCTCACTCCACCCTACCTTCCACCTGGATATGTAAAACCCTCTTTTGTTCTCAGCCAATAGCTCTGGCCGCCACGAGGCCTCAAGGCAAAGGATGGTCCAAGCTTCATTTGCACAAAAACCAAAGGTATGCATCTGCTGCTTGCAGTTAGGCTCTGACTGCTCTATGTGACCCTAAGCAAGTACTGGCCTGAGCAGGAAACTCTCACACACACACATTCTATGGGAATATGAGCATAAGAAGTTCNTAGCAAGACACACCTGAATATTAAGCCCTATAACACCAAATAGTCCTTGCTAGATGGCTTTTTCCTTGCTAGATTGGCCATTAGCCCAATCAAGGTATTGCTTATTTTACACAGCTGGACTTCTACTAGCATTTCTTGTGGCTTGCCACAAACCTCGCCTCACCAACTCCTCAGCTGATCTTGTTTCCATGAATCCTCAGACTGAATGTATCTGAGTCCTCAACCCTGAGGGTTTCAGTTGAATTGCTGCTAAAAGCCTCTAGTTCCTGGTCCTCAAGCCTTATATACCTTTCTGCTTCCTGCCATTGCTTCCTGGGATTAAAGGCTTGTGTTCTTCCCAAGCAAAGACATAAGATCTCAAGTGTGGGATTAAAGGTGTGTGCCACAACTGCCTGACTNTTTCCAGTGTAGCCTTGAACGCACAGAGATCCAGACAAATCTCTGCCTCCCAAGTGATAGTACTAAAGGCATGTATGCCACCACTGTCTGGCCTCTATGTCTAATCTAGTGGCTGTTCTGTTCTCTGACCCCAGATAAGTTTATTAGGGTACACTACTAGGGTACACAATATATTGGGGTGCACAATATATCATCATATACATTCACCTGGGAGTTGTGAAGAAAATGAGAATTGGAGAATGAGTGACCAGTTTTCCGGTTACTTCACAATTTATCTGGTGGAACTAGTTTGGTAAATAGTAACATGAAAATGTTCTTCTTGCTAGGTTTAGGCAGCTAAAAGTATTTGTATTTTGCTACATACTGAGCCAAAACATACACTCAGAGAAATAATCAAGATGAAAAGTTCTTCGTGTATGACTT
>LZPO01018271.1:25073-36243 GCA_001675575.1 Neotoma lepida | reverse complement strand
GGCCTTTGGAAAAAAAAAAACATTTTGAATCCCACCACTCTAGAAGCCTCCTAAAATATAAATAGATATAAAAGAAATTTAACTGGAGTTACAATATAATGGGCAAAGAATACCCCAACCGGACATCATATGCTACTAAATAAACCCCCAGTGCCAGGAACAGGTTAAATGTTTTTGAGTCACTGGCCAAAGTCGTTGGCCACAGACACCACTCAATATTAGTGTATATTGCCAATGATATTGGTCACCCTCTGCAACCTGATGGTAAAGCCCTATTGCTAAAGACACCAGAAGATTACACCATAAAACATGGAGAAATCTGACTGATATTTAACTGGACTCGTCATTCCTATTTGCTAGCATTGATCTTGCTGCACAGTGCTATATAACATATTACTGGAGGAGAAAAGCAATCACAATTCTCACAAACTATGAGTTCTATACACTATAATAAAGATCTTCTTGTAAGATATGCCCTCTATTGAAATACTGGTATGGATGCTGTAGTAGTTACCAACTATTTTTTAGTGGATTTGAGGCCTGTTCTATGTGATAAAATCCATTTGACGAATGGATAAAATCCATTTGATGAATCCAAGAACCTAGATAGGACATAGATACTGCGAGGAAACCTACTTGAATGAATATTGTAATAAAATGGCTCCTCTACCCATAGATCAGTGCATTTATGAACACTCATCAGAGAAGTCTCTTTTTGCAATAGATAGAGATTGATATCAAAATTAACAGCTGGATGGTAGTCAAAGAGTGAAAAGGTTTGGAGTACTCAGCCCAAAATGGGATGTCTGTATCATGCCCCAGCTATCAACACTCAGGGATCTATATGAAACCGGGTGGAAAGATTGTATGATCTTAAGGAAACAGCTGTTTCAAGATACAACATGGTAGATGCACCTTCTAACTCACAGAAATTGTGGCAGCAGGCACAAGAACAGCAGGAGCTGAATCTTGAAATCCCAGCAAGTAGAAGTGAGCCCAAAATCCTATCCCTAGCCAGAAAACTATTCACAATCAATAGCTTCNGGGAGAGGGCAAAAATCTGTGTCCTTCAAGAGAGTAACACTGAGTGTATCAACCACATTTCAGAGCAGGCCCCATACCAAGAAGATGGCTAAAACAAGTCAAACTACATGTTGTATTTTCATTTGGTTTTAAAAGAGATAAAGAACATCAAGTTTGGTTGGGATGGGTAGATTCTTGGGGAGGAGAAAGAATGTGATAAAATTAATAAAAATAAAATTGCTTTAGGTAAAAATGCTTGCTGAACACTAAAGCTACATGTAACTAGTTAATGATTCTCCATAGTGATATCTATGGAGTAAACAGAATGATATTTGTCACTTTGTAAATATAAGACTGAAGTATAAATGATAGTAGCAGGAATGTCTACAGACTGCTTAGTGCATGAGCATGCCTTAAGCAATAGGACCTCCAGTGTGGGGCTGACAGTTGTATGTGTATTGTTATAGAACAATGTGTCAACTCCCTTAGAAAAAGCTAAATTTCAACCCTGACTAATGCATTCTATCTGTAACAGATTTTAGGGAAAACAAATTCTCATAAATCAGAAATTGATATAATCCATAGAATTACTGCACTATTTTAGCCATGAAATTACTCCAGAGAGCACCAATACATATGAAGATAAAGCAATGAGAACTCAATTATTTCTTTCTATATCATCTAATTAACTAAAACAAAAGTGAAATTTTAAAAAGGCAATTTTAAGTTACCTTTTTAAAATTTTAGGTTTTTTAATTTTAATTTTAAGTTTTTTAAAGTCTTAAAAATCTATGTAAAAGTTTCCTCTGAATCACAAATTTTTGCCTAAAATACTTCATCTTTGCTATATATCTCACTTTATTTATCATTAGCATTTACATATACTTACAATATTTACTTCAATTTTTCATAATTTTATATTTATCATTTTAGTTAACTTCTGCTTTTCTATTCATTGCAAAACAACTTATTTTAAAAATGTAGTAAAAGCATTTCTAGATACAGTTTCCACAGTCATGCAATTAAAGTTGACATATACTAAAGACCATGTAACAATTAGTATATACAACATTATTTGTTCATGACCCTAATTTAGGCTTAGCTTCTGTTTCATATAGCTAAGATCTATTATGTTTTCTCCAGTTCTGAGTTCCAGTAAGCACACTAACTGATACATCAAACAATTTGAAAAGCTGAGAAGCTTTGTAGCAGTACTAAGTTATAGATATCCATTTCCAGATGAGATTCCTCATGGATTTATCCAACTATAACAGATTTCAAAAAGAAAATACTAATATATTCTTTTTAGAATGAAGAACCAAGCTTTGTATCTGAGGTTAAAAATCCATGGCATTGTAAGAAGTAAGAAGCAGCAGAGCTGTGATAGCTCTACAGTTTATAGCCTTGCACATTCAACTGCCTCAAGCCCAGAGACTTCATTTAAGAGCAAATAAATTTAGCTTATTTCAAAAATCATAGGCCATGAACTAAGTGAACACATTTCAAGATAAGCATAAGTAATTACATATAACTAAGTTATCATAGTGTAATTTCCCCTCATTACTTTTAGAAAAAATAAGGGGATATTGTAACTAGCATAACTAAGATTATATAGCTTGAATATAAGATATATTTTTCTACTTAATATTTTATTATAATGTTAATTGTTATTGCTATTATCAATTANCTTCCCTGGCATTATTAAGAGAATAAAATCTTTATCAATTTTAATTTCATGTTTATTTTAANTAAACTTTTAACAAGATGTTNGATATCAATATGAGAAGTTAGTCTGTGATTTGTTATATANATATTAAACTGAAGAAATTATTTTAAAAAGTAAAACTAACTGATAANTTTGTCAGTAATTACACTAGATAATAAAACTTTTGTAATCCTATGAACCTGAAACTTTGAAACATTTTATATTGTAACAAAACAAATATATAGACAGAATTTTGAAACTGGNCAATAAATAGAATTGTGGACAAGAAAGTACTATGGTCTGAAGTAGAGCATCATTTTCATTAAATTATTCATTTGAGACTCCACAGTTTTCTTTTATGTAAGCACATTTTCTTCATAGGTTCGCTTCAATGTATCCCAAAGATTTTGGTAAAGTTTGGATTCATTTCACTTCTAGGAAATTTTTTTCCCAATTTCTCCAGTGACCCATCCATTGTTCAACAGTGTGATGTTTAGTCTCGGTGAGTTTTGTTTCTTTTTTTTTTTAATGTAGATTTTCATGTTATTTATATCTAGCTTCATTCCACTCTGGTAAAGAGAATGAACTTTCCTGTACTTCTGAGGCTTGCTTCATTCCTTAATATGTGGTATATTTAAGAGAAAATTCCACAAGCTGCCAAAAATAAAGTGTATTCTTTAGAGGTTGGTCTGTCTCTTATACACATCTAGATGTGTATAAGAGACAGACTTTCCTGTACTTCTGAGGCTTGCTTCATTCCTTAATATGTGGTATATTTAAGAGAAAATTCCACAAGCTGCCAAAAATAAAGTGTATTCTTTAGAGGTTGGTTGTTTTGTAGGTGTTGGTTAGATCTATTAGAGTTATAATGTCATTTGGTTCCAGTGTTTACTTGATTTTCATTTGGATGACCTATCCATTGATTAAATTAGTGAATTTAAACATTCCATATAATTATTTTGGGAGTCTGTAAATTCTATGCTAGAATCTATAATCTTANATCTAGTAGCATTTATTATGGGAAATNGAATACAATGTATTTAGACTGCTGTCTTGAGTGACTGTCTTCTGAGTCAAGCAAAAACCATCTTTTGGAGTTCATCTTTTCCTCCTTGAATAATGATTATAGCAGCTGGGTGTATTGACTATTTACATCCCTTCAGGTGTAGATGTGCANGGTCACAAAACCCCCATCTGGGTATTCTGACTATCTNTACTACCTATTATGTTCAAGTCTCCCTTAATTGTACATGGTCTCAGTGAAGAGCTGGAGTATATAGGTTGGAATAGACTATGGGAAAGAGTGTCCATCTATATGGCTACTGACTATGGAGAAATCCTCATTCCTGTTGGGTAAAGACCATCTACATATCTGNCTGGGNTGAGGAGCAGTCACACTCCTCTTAGAAAGCTGGCACTTATGCTTTGTTAGGAAGCTCAATAAACTCATTGATTCTCCACACTATGCTTTGTTAGACTCATGCCTAGGTTTGTGGCTAGGACCTTATGAGAAGGAGTAGACCTGTGGGGAGGTTTCAAGATCTTCCACCTTTTCTTGATTGTCTGTGATCACCAAATCTTGGAACTGTGGGCTTTTCTTGACTTCTACTCCATTCAGTGCTCTGAATTGGCCTCTCTTGTTTACTTTGAACATCTAACATTCAGCATTTANGGATGTCTGATTTCTCACTTTCTGCTATTGACTATGGTCCTTCCTTGCCTTTCCATGGCTCTCATATCTTTCTGCAGTAATCAATCAAGTGTTTTCTACTGGATTTTCAGGATTGTGAAGGAGCATATGCTCTCTATTTCCACCTTTGCATTTTGCAATTACAGTTATGTAAGAGGACTGGTTGTGACTGCACATGCCTTTAATCCTACCACTAGGGATGTGTTGACAGGAAGAGCTCTATCAGTTTGAGGCCAACCTGAACCACATAGTGCCTTTCAGGAAAACCAAGGCTACATACCTGAACCACATAGTGCCTTTCAGGAAAACCAAGGCTACATATAGAGACACTTTCTCAAAAATCAGAAAAAAAAACAAGATTTTAAAAGCCAGAAATGATAGATGACTTCAAGAAAACAGTGTCTTTCTGAAACAATAGGAGCCATTCACATATGAACTCACAGAGACTGTGCATGCACAAGCAAGGTCTGCATGGGTTCAAAACATTTGTTTTTAATTGAAATTTTTTCATGAAAGATATTTTCCCCTCCCTCGGTTATTCCCAAATCTTCCACACCTCTCTATTCACTCACTTCACTTTCTTTTCTTTTTTGCTATTCCTCTCAACAAAAGAAAGACACATAAAATTCCCACAAAAACAGAAAAGTAGAAATCAAAATAAACAACAAAGTAATATAACAACAATTCACTTTCTTATGCATCCTAAAATATTAGACTTGATAATATATATGAATATTGTATGCATTTGTGCCCAAGCAAAATTATTCCATCTTTCTTCTAAGAAAATATATTTCTAGCTACCTTTTTCACCCATTTCTCATTGCTTTCTCACCCTTATAGTTGAAAGTTAGCAAAAACTGAAAGGCTAAAATCTAAACAAGCTCTATTTTATTACACAAAAGCTANTACCCATAGGATANATGATGATTTGTTTCATCCNTTTGTAAAAAACCCTANTTCTTCTCTCTAATAGGACAATCTTCTATTTCCTATGCAGCTTATATCTTTAGCTAACAAATAAAAACATCCCTTTGTATATTTTTCTCACAGTGCTTACTTACTATTTCATGTTTTATTTTCTATTTAGAATTATTGTCCAAAACATGTAGATATGTAAATANTAATATATTAATGAACATCTATATAGAAGGTAGTTCTTCTTATTTATTTCATAATAAACTAATCATCAAAGTACATATGCCCTCTTACAATCTTCCTGCCTCCTCTTCCANGTAGATCCATTAGACATGAAGGGAGTACTTTGATGANAACATCTGTTTTAGTACTGAGTGCTGCAAAGACTCTAACATTCTCCACATTTTCCAAGTGTTGGACTCTGTGTTAGTTNTCACTNACTGCAGTGANTTCTCTGATAGTGCTCGGTGAGGCACTGTTCTGTGGGTATAGAAGCATGTCATAAAGAGTTCATTCCAAAGAACAATAATCTTAGGTCTTCCCCTAGGCCCATAACATATTTAGTCTCAGGGTCTTGACCATGTTACCAGTGTCAGGTATGGGATCCATATCATGGTATGCACCTTAAATTCAAGTAGAAAGTGATTGGTTNCTNCCATAGCAAATGTGCCATGANTGCACCANTATATCTTGCNGGAAGGTCACTACTGTAGGATGCAGGGTTTGTAGCTCAGAGGTATGGATGATTACCTCTTTCCTCTGTTAATATACAGCATGCCTTCCATTACTATTAGTAGTAGTCAGTTGATGTGAAGCTTCTACTTAAACAACAGCTCAACTTCTGTGTGTTCTATGGTATATGCAAGTGTAGTCTTAAACAATATACCCTTACTATCAGGTTGTGGAGAGTAACCTAATAGCTTTGGCAATAGCCTGGGATGATTGAGGTTTCTATGGAGGCCATTTGTCCCAAAACACAACAAGATAAAACCTATTCTTGGCATTGGAGGTTTTACTTGGTGGCTTAAGCTATCTAGGTTGATACCAGTAGAAACCAAGTTCAGAACAATTTTGAATAGTGCCAGGTAACTGTATAAGAGTCATTTCTCCATAACCTCTTGGTTTTTAGTTATTTTGGAAGGGGTATTATGAGCATTTCATGTTGTTGGTTTGTGGCAGAGACTCAGCCTTAACTTGTGAAATCCATAGATTCTAAACCAGTAAACATAAAAAGTTCAGTGTATTTGACATTTCACGATCTAAATGCCTTTGGATAGTAGCTAATATNTAAGAAATTGCTATCCATAGGTCTATTAATCTTTACCATATCTAAAGTCCTGAAGAATACATGAAGGAATTACTCTTATGAATAAACTAAAATTCTATCAACAAAATAAAAATAACATTAATTGTATTATGTATAATATGGATAAGTAGGCTTGCATTCACACATTTATGTAAAACAATATATTGCATCTAATTTTGTGGAACATTCTATGGAAACTTAGTAACATATAATGCTGCTATATAATTTACATAGAAAAATATCACTATTCCCACTAGTTTTGAATGATTTGTGTATATGTGTTTAATTTTGTTTTGTGCTGAATATTTAGGTTCTGTCTAAAATTAATATTTTTTAAGTTATCACTGTCAATGTGACAGGATTAGAAGAGGTATTGTAGGAAATAAATGGGTCATAAAAGCAGAAGTATCAAATTGGATTAATTGTCTCATAAAGGATGCCAAAATTGATTGTCCACTTTCTCTNAATCATACNACCTGGCAGAAATATTAGAGTCTACAGCCAAACACAAATAAATACATAGCATTTTAAAAGAATCTGAAACTGGTAGCAGGTGCACAGGTCTATAAACCCTTGNAGGGCTGGAAAGAAAGCTTAGCAGNGGCTTGCTTATCTGCCATGTGNACTGTCTTTGCTTTTAATTCCATATCTGAGAGAAAAAAACAAAGCACTTTTATAAAAAGTTGTGATTATTACTTTTAAATGTCAAGTTGACACAACCTACAATCATCTGGAAATGAATTCATGAGCGGTTTTATGCACATATGTACTGGGTTGACCTGATGGATCAGATTGAGGATGGGAGTAGGGAGAGAGCACTGAAAGAGATGACTAGAAACTGATGCAAGGGAAACTCCTAGAAATCTACAAGGATGACAGCTAAGACTCCTAGCAATGGTGGATGCATAGCCCGAGAGAGAGAGAGAGAGAGAGAGAGAAAGAGACAGAGAGACAGAGAGACAGAGAATGCTAGAAAATGAGTATGCATGCATTCACTTTTTTCTTCCCTTGACTGAATGTGATATGACTTCCTTTTTCAAATTCCTGCCTTGACTTTCCCACAGTGATATATGATAACTTATAATTCTAAGCTAAAATAAAGCCTTGTCCATGAACATGCTTTTTGTCAGGATTTTTTTCTTAAAAATAGAAATGAAGTCCNGACAGGATCCTAATGTGTTTTCAAGAATCTTTTGTGTACCCCCAATTTTTAATTAGGAAGNATATCAGAATGTTTAACTATACATGTTTATATTATGCTTAAATTAGAAATATAAAAGCACTAATTCCATTGAAAATGCATTATAAAAATACCTGGTGGCTATTAGTTAAAACAAATAATTTGATGGCTCTAGCCAAGACAGGTTCTTTTAAAATTTAAATGAATATTATTATTGGCTTAAATAATAACATGAGTATGGCTTTAATTATAAGTCTAATATGGAATTAAAGGGGGAAATTATTAAGGCAACTCCACGTAGTTAATAGAAGATTTATTTAGGGGTAACTTACAGCAAGTAAAGGGGTTGGTTACAGGGTCCAGGAGAGGTGAGGTACAGTCCAGCGGTGTTCTCTAGAGAATTCTGCTCAGTCTACCATCCAGCATCCAAGATCCAGAAACCAAGAGGGCCTGCATGGATGGATTGCTGGTCTTAAGGCTCCCGTCTCGGCCTGCCCCAGGGGGAAGTCCTACGTAGGAGCAGCAGTTATCAGAAGCCTCACTAGGGGTTGTGCTTCCAGGTCAAAGCTGGAACTGCTGCCCACTACATGGAATTATCACAAAGGTTCTTAAATTTATATTTAAAATGTGGTTCTCATTATGAAATCAGTTATTTGTCATTTTGTGAGATTCTTGTGTTAATTATTAAATTAGTAATTAAGTAATTTAGGTAACTTTGCCGGTGAAACTCAGAATCCTAATGTTAATGGACACAAGTTTGAGTCAATGTGCTTATTCATTTTACTCTATGTGCTGACCCATGCACATATCTCCTAAACCAGCCTGGATATTCAGCTGTGGTTACAGCACAGGTAGATATTCAGACACAGTGTCTGAATATGAGACACAGCACTGGAGATAATTCTGGATCAGAAACATGAATTCAGCCAGCTTTTGCTAAATTAAAAACTCTGAGGCTGCTGCTATTCTTCAAACTGTGGATTATCAAGTCCTCCCATAGATGTTGAAATCTTAGGCTTGAGAATCTCAGTATTTGAGGCTTGGATGTCCTAAATACATCTAATGTGATTTAATACATACTTTGTTTTCTTCCTTTATTTCCTATCCTGGATCATGTACTTATAAGGTTATTATATTTCTTCTAGGTAGCACCTTTTTTGATATCTTACATTCCTTAACTATGGTTAGTGCCTTATTATTCAACAGCATTTTGTGGGAGGGGGTTATGAGACATTATGTGTAAGAAATGGCTAATGGATTAGAAGTAAAATTACTGTGATTTCTTAAGTTTTGATTACCATGAAGGCTTTCCTAAATTTTAGAAAGATATATTTTATGTTTATTATATTCTGGACATAAAAACAAGACTCACTGCATACATATTCACACATGTATGCAGGTACATATTATATATATATAACACTATATTACATGTATATATACAAAGAACTTTATTACATATATGTTTATGAAATAACTAAAGTATATATATATATAGACACTACATATAGTTTAATAATCACACAAGAAGGTAGCATCAAGATCATCTTCAAACAAAAGAAATCTAGTAAGAGAGAAATTGTACATTTTGCCCAAAGTGTGGTCCATTAAGGGACTGAGTGATTCAAAGTGTTATAAAATGGCTCTAATTCATGAAATACACTGACAACATCACTGTGAATAAGCAGCATCTGTTTGCTTTCTTCCATTAGCATTTTGTTAAAAGACTGGGAACAANTTATTAGTTAAAACAAATAATTTGATGGCTCTAGCCAAGACAGGTTCTTTTAAAATTTAAATGAATATTATTATTGACTTAAATAATAACATGAGTATGGCTTTCATTATAAGCCTAATATGGAATTAAAGGGGGAAATTATTAAGGCAACTCCACGTAGTTAATAGAAGATTTATTTAGGGATGACTTACAGCAAGTAAAGGGGTTGGTTACAGGGTCCAGGAGAGGTGAGGTACAGTCCAGCAGTGTTCTCTAGAGAATTCTGCTCAGTCTACCATCCAGCATCCAGGACCAAGAGGACCTGCATGGATGGATTGCTGGTCTTAAGGCTCCCGTCTCGGCCTGCCCCAGGGGGACGTCCTAGGTGGGAGCGGCAGTTATCAGAAGCCTCACTAGGGGTTGTGCTTCCAGGTCAAAGCTGGAACTGCTGCCCACTACATGGAATTATCACAGAGGTTCTTAAATTTATATTTAAAATGTGGTTCTCATTATGAAATCAGTTGTCATTTTGTGAGATTCTTCTGTTAATTATTAAATTAGCAATTAAGTAATTTAGGTAACTTTGCCTGTGAAACTCAGAATCCTAAAGTTAATGGACACAAGTTTGAGTCAATGTGCTTATTCATTTTACTCTATGTGCTGACCCATGCACATATCTCCTAAACCAGCCTGAATATTCAGCTGTGGTTACAGCACAGGTAGATATTCAGGCACAGTGCTGTGTCTGAATATGAGACACAGCACTGGAGATAATTCTGGATCAGAAACATGAATTCAGCCAGTTTTTGCTAAATTAAAAACTCTGAGGCTGCTGCTATTCTTCAAACTGTGGATTATCAAGTCCTCCCGTAGATGTTGAAATCTTAGGTTTGAGAATCTCAGTATTTGAGGCTTGGATGTCCTAAATACATCTAATGTGATTTAATACATACTTTGTTTTTTTCCTTTATTTCCTATCCTGGATCATGTACTTATAAGGTCATTATTTTTCTTCTAGGTAGCACCTTTTTTGATATCTTGCATTCCTTAACTATGGTTAGTGCCTTATTATTCAACAGCATTTTGTGGGAGGGGGTTATGAGACATTATGTGTAAGAAATGGCTAATGGATTAGAAGTAAAATTACTGTGATTTCTTAAGTTTTGATTACCATGAAGGCTTTCCTAAATTTTAGAAAGATATATTTCATGTTTATTATATTCTGGACATAAAAACAAGACTCACTGCATACATATTCACACATGTATGCAGGTACATAATTATACATACATAACACTATATTACATATATATATATACAAAGAATTTTATTACATACATGTTTATGAAATAACTAAAGTATATATATATATATATAGAGAGAGAGAGAGAGACACTACATATAGTTTAATAATCACACAAGAAGGTAGCATCAAGATCATCTTCAAACAAAAGAAATCTAGTAAGAGAGAAATTGTAGATTTTGCCCAAAGTGTGGCCCATTAAGGGACTGAGTGATTCAAAGTGTTATAAAATTGCTCTAATTCATGAAATACACTGACAACATCACTGTGAATAAGCAGCATCTGTTTGCTTTCTTCCATTAGCATTTTGTTAAAAGACTGGGAACAAAGC
>LZPO01018270.1:4175-20303 GCA_001675575.1 Neotoma lepida | reverse complement strand
AGAGAGAAATAGGCAGGGCTGGCAGGCAGAAAGGATAAATAGAAGGAGAAATCTGGGAGAGAGGAGAAGAGCAAGAAAAGGAAGAGAGGAGGACATCAGGGGCCAGCCACCGCACCACACAGCCAGCCACAGAGTAAGAGTGAAAGTAAGATATACAGAAATAAGAAAAGGAAAGAGCCCAGAGGCAAAAGGTAGATGGGATAATTAAAGCTAAGGAAAGCTANAAACAAGCCAAGTGAAGCCGGGGCATTTACAATTAAGAATAAGCCTCTGNGTACGATTTATTTGGGAACTGGGCGGTGGGCCCCCCAAAAGAGCAAAAGCAAACAACAACAGACATCACCATGGCCTAAAGTGGCAGCAAAGATCATGGACATAGACATGGCCCTCAGTGGTAACACAGGTCACAGACATCAACACAGGCCCCAACTGTAGTATGACCAAAGACCCAGACATGACCCTCAGCAGCAGCACAGGCCTGGACATCACTACATAGACCACCTCTTAGAGAAGAATTTCAATCACATCTGTAGCAGACAAGACTTTTCAAGTGCACAATAATAATTAAGGAATAAGAAGACATTAATTTGAGAAGGAGTTGGAGGGACATAGAAAGAGTTTGAGAGAGATGGAGGGGGAATGATAGAAANACAGTACTCATGTATGAAATTTTCTACCACTGTGTGGTTTATAGACTACTCCACTCAAAAAGGGTTGCATACACATTCTTTGCAAGCTCATATATTGTATTATCAAGACGCTCTTAAACAAATACAAATAAATAAATAAATAAATAAATAAATAAATAAATAAATAAATATTATTTTAAAATGCGTATTCTCATATCATCCTAAAACTAAATTAGAAATTAAAAACAGAAAGCTAGGGGAAGCATCCAAATATTTGTAGCGAAAACAACATATTTTCAATGTGTACCAGTAAAGAAGCCACAAGAGAAATTAAAGGACATCTTAAACTAANGAAAAATACAACTTAATAAAATGTGTTGTAAGCAGTAAAAAACTGCTTGGTGGGAAATGTAAAATAATGGCAAAACTGATTGTGGTTATATCATACATCCCAGCAACCATATTTTGAGGTGTTTTCTCAACTTCTTTTGTTTTTAATTTTTAATTGTATGTGTGTGTGCCTGTGCTCATGAGCGAGCACACACACTTGCATGCCTGTGTGTGTGTATATGCATGTGTACAGACATGAGTGTAGTTGCCCATGGAGACCAAAAGCATTGGATACCACTGGAAATGGAGTAACAGATGGTTGTCACCTGCCCAACATGGATGCTGGGAACCAAACCTTTTTTGTTTATTTGCTTTAATTATTTTGTTTTTCAAGAAAGGGTCTCTCTGTGTAGCTCTGGCGGTCCTGGAACTCACTCTGTACATCAAGCTGGCCTCAAATTCACAGAGATCCACCTGCTTCTGCCTCCCAAGAGTTGGGATTAAAGGTGTGCACCATCACTGCTAGGTCCACTCAACTTCTTGAAAGCTCAAGGTCATACAAAAATTTACATACAAATTTTTGTAGTACTTTTTAGAGATGGAAATTATACTTTAATATATTTAGTTTTTAAAATCAATATAAAAAATCAATTTTATTGTTACAATAGTACTACAAATTGTCTTCATAATAGACCTTAAATAAGTAATGAGACATATTATGTTCAAGAAATAAAATATTCTGTATTATTAGGCTGCCCACAGGCTATCCATGGTTCAAATAAATACAATATGTTAACACATAAATAAAGTAAATAATATAGGATAGTCATTAATATACAATATAAATGACACTTATATAAAATTAATCTCAAATACTGTTTGGTAAAATTTTATAGAACTATTTTTAAAATCTAACACATGATAATAAGGACAATAGTGATGGCATTTTGTGTTAGGAAATTAGTTATTCCTGTTGTAAAAATTTACTATAAAATTATAACAGTCAAGTAATGGCACATGAGTGATCAAGTAAACCAACAGGAGAGAAAGCCAAGACATAAGCACGTTTGTGTGTAAATGGTCCACAATAGCTTGGCACTNCAAACTTGTGCAAGAAAAGAGTGATGTAGTCACGTGACACTCAAGGAAAACCAGATCTGCATTAAAAGTTAGGTCTCAGCTCTCCAAGAGTCTCAGAGATCAATACCAAAGNTGCTAANTCACTAGATGTGAGAAANAAAAGTAAACTTAAAAGTGGTAGAAAAGATGNCTTTGTGATCCTAGCATCCAATAAGGAACTTTCTAAACACAAGAATGATGATCCNTAGAGAAGAAGATTGATTTTCCTATANTCAAAAGAAATGTCTATTCACCAAGAGACACAGAACTCTAATTCCAGAAATAAGCAATAGTCTCAGAGAAGATATTTTCAACATATATAATATAAAAACAATTTGTAATACAAAGTGGACCACCAGGCTCGCATGTTGTGCTCTTTGGTCCCCACATGGTGGCACTATTCTGTAAGATGGAGGAGAGTTAGTGGGGTGGGGCCTATCTGAAAGAAATTGGTGGCTGAGCATACCCTTTGAAGCAATAGCTCCTTACTGACCCAATCCTGTCTCTGCTGCCTCCACCATGAGGTAAGGAGCGTCCTTTGTCACACCCTCCCTCCGCCATGATGTTCTGCTTAAACACACGGGTCAAGCAAATATGGACCAAACACTATGAGAGCATGAGCCCAAATATAATTTCCCCCTCCGAGCTGATGTACAAAATATAAGTAGCACAATTAGTATTTAAGGGTGGAAGATTTTACAAAACAGTGAGAAAGGAGCAAACAAAACAATGCATCAACAGGAAAATGATTCAAGTATGTCTGCAGGGTAGTTTATGGAAGACAAATTGCATGAATCTTTCAAAGTGCTAACCCTGCTTCCCCATCACCCGCCCCTCTCTGCCTGTGGTGGGTGGGAGAGCTGGCCCTGCCCTTCACCAGCTGCAGCAGGGAGAACAGGCCCTGCACCTTGCCTGTGAAAAACAGTAGAGCTGGCCCTGGTGATGTGGGTGCAGGTGACCCGGCTGGAGGGCGTGAGAGCAGGAGAGCTGGCCCGACTCCTTACTACCTGCTGCAGAATAAGCTAGCCTGGGCAGTGCTAGAGAGCTCTCTCCCTGTTGGTGTCAATGAGGAAAAGCTGACAGGCTGACCAACCCAGCTACCACCCAGGCCCAGAACCAGGGCTATGAGTTGGCCCTCCCCAACATCCACCTCAACGATGAACTACAGGAGCATGTGAAGAGGCCATACCTGCAGATCTAAAGCTGCAGGATCTCCANGACACAAGGCAACAACAGGATATCCATGAGAAGTACCAGTGAAGGCCCAGTATCAAGGATGTAGCAGAAGCCAGAGGCCTCTAACTGGACCAATGACTCATTGCGATAAACACTTACAAGTAAAGATGTATGGACTAAAGGGTATATTGTGTGACTTACTCTGTCACACTACAACTTCCAAACCAAGATGTGTGTGTGTGTGTGTGTGTGTGTGTGTGTGTGTGTGTGTGTTTCATTGTATGAGTTTCAGAGGTTTTATTTTCCTTTTGAATTTTGTTTTGTTTTGTTAAGAGGGAGGTTGCAAGGGCAGAGGGTGGATATTAAGAGANGGGGAGATGGATGAGATCAGGATGGCAGGATGTATGATGTGAAACCCACAAAGAATCAATTAATAAAAATGTGTGGCAACAAAAAAGTGCTAACCCTGGGACAGGGAAATCGTAAATGAAGAAAGTGCTGAGGAGTCACTACAACATTTACAACACTACGCTTTCTGCAAAGACTGAGAGGAGCAAGGGACATCTGACAACAGGACCAATCTTCCTGTGGCTACACAGAGGCCAGGAGCCCAGCAAATTCATTTGGACCATATCCTTAACCTGAAGATGCATATCCCTTACACGCCAGTACATAATTTTGTGGCTCCGTTTGTCACTGCTTTTCTTTGAGTATAATACAGAATAAACACATGGATCCCAGCTCTANATCCATGGTTACTTTGAACAAGTTAATCTGTCTGAGCCTCGGTGATTAAAGTGAAAAATAATTACAATAATGCCTAGCAGAGAGATGGTGTGAATTTGTGAGTTTCTGTTAGCAGAGGAAAACATGTGGTAATGTGAAATGCAGAAAACCACTCGATAAATGGAAACTATTATTACCTGGGTGCAGCACATTGACACCCTGGAGAGTTGTCCCTTGAAGCTAATTATCCTGAAACTATGCCTGTATTTGTAGTGCAGATGGCATTTTCTCAAGAGGACATATACCAGCTGCCTAAACCCTCTGAGGCCCCGGACTCCTTGTCACTCGTGTTTGTGTGCAGAACATGTAGCACATGTCCTCAGCCAAGTGACATTCAGCTAATATTTGCACATCCAGCACAATTATCAGAGAAACACCACTTCTTTGTTGTTGGAGGGGGTGTCATCTCCAGTTGGGGACTAATTCTAGGCTAGTTTTTAAGTGAGGTGGGTAGATGGGCTATTTGCGATGCCTCAAAGGTTTTTAGTGACTGTCCTCTGCTGCTATAAACTACCCTCTTGCTCCTGGACCCACTTACGCTCTGCACCAACTGGCAGCCTGGAGGTTGTTACTGCACTGTGTTGCCTACAGAAAAAAAGAAAATAGAAAAATGAAATACCCCTCTTATTAAATGTAAGCAATGAATACAGGATCCAAACTAGTCCTCCAAAATATACCCCACAGTAACACTGAAGGAAAGCCCTCCAAAGCTTCACAGCCACTACCAAATTTGTATTTTTATCCCTTTTGTTCCAAATTTGATGATTTGTGCTCAGAAAAGGAGGAAATCATTTGTAAACAATTAGCATGACATATGCCCTAATAGTCTTTTCCCTTTGGTCTATTTAGTCATAAGCGAATACATAAAACTGATGAAGAAGAACTATTAGAGAGAACAATCTCTAGATATACTGGTGTTGAGCTGAATTCCAAAGACAAAAGCAGAGATACCGTCTTTCTGGCTGGAGAGCCAAACACACGCACCTCTCAGCCCATTTACCACCCCCCAAAGCCAGAGAAAATGACAGATAAAAAGCCTCAAAAGTCCATATATTTTGACTAGAAAATCCTACTTTCTAGTTACTTCATTCACCTTCACTTTTCCCATGTTTTGCTCTTTTGAGACAAAGGGAGACTTTCCTGGGCTTAAATTGTATATTCCGGTTAAGTAATTGAGAGAAAAACCCAATACAGCAACACAGCTTTTAAAGCTCAGAACAGGTTACAATACAACCTAGTGGCCAAATTAGAAATAGCATCACCTCAGGTGACGCCCTTTCACAGACACGGAGCAGAAGGGAAGAAGAAAAATCCCTCCTGCCTGAATTCCCACACCCTAAGCCAGCTGCCTCATTTTCAAGCCTGGCTGAGTTCCTTTTTAGTCTAATGAAGCTGCTAAGGTCACAGGGCAAAAATACAACACTCAGGGGCACATTAAAAAAGCAACAGCAGAAATTGTTATACTGATGTTAGAAAAGCTATTAATATAGCAAATGCATATAATGTTAGAAAAGCTATTAATATAGCAAATGTATATAATGGGACAAATAACATAATGTTGAAGGCTACAATTCACAGTGAAGAAAAATAACACTCAATATCTACNTACCCCATAGCCATCAAATTATTACATATAAAAGAANTTGAATGAGATACTAATTATAAGGAATTTAAAATACATATCTTAACACTGGACAGCTTTAATGTTTGGGTAAGTTGGTAAATGAGGAACATGCCTGAAAGTCATACTCGGTACTTTTCTCATTGCTGTTCCCACATACCTGACAAAAAGCAACCTAAGGGGGGAAGTATTTACTTGTAACTTGTAGATTGAAGGGATACAGTTCATCATGGCAGGGAACACACACATAACAGCAGGCATGTGAGGCAGCTTGTCACATCTGTCCACAGTCAGGAAACAAAGAGTGAACAGGAAGTAAGGCTGAAACCTAGTCCATGGTGACCTACCTCATCCCATAAGACTCCACCTCCTAAAAGTTCTACCCCCTTCCATGATAGCACTNCTNTCTGGGAACCAAATGNGTAACACATGAACCTGCAAGACANATTTTACATTCACATTACAGTGGGTACATTATAGGTACACACTATAATCCCGAACTTAGAATGTACTAAAAATAAATGTTTTTAAGTAAACATGGATCACATAAAAATTGACTACACTCAAGCCTGTATAGAAAATCAATGAGGGCCAGCAATATTACTCATCAGGTAAAGGCACTTGCTACCAGTCCTGAAGACCTGAGTTCAGTTCCCTGAACCAGCACACTGCACATGGTGGAAGGTGAGAACAAACTCCTTCAAGTTGTCCTCTGAATCTTACACACACCATAGAGTACACTCTCACACACATACACATAAATGCATAAATAATCATAAAATAAAAATCAATCAACAAAATATCTAACAGAAATAGCTTTACAGTATGAGCATAAATAATATAGTAGATTCTTCTATTTGCGGTGTTTTCAAATGATGTTAAGTAACTTCTGTATTAAAAGAGATTTTTAAAAAATCAAACTGGTAGAAAACAATGACAATGAAACAATGGATCTATGGACTATTGCCAAGTTATGGCTCAGAAAAGGAATAAAATATTGTATCAATAGTAATCCAGATTTACTTGTTAATAAAAACATACCTTGAAATGCTAGAAAAGATGAACAAATAGATAAAACAAATCACATGATCAAAAAGANCAAATGCTTAATACCAAAAGATTAGTGAGATAAAAAGCATAAAGAGAAATCTTAAGCCATCAATAAAACCAATTGTATGTTTGTGCATGTGTGTGTGTGTGCATGTGTGTGTGTGTATGTGTGTGCATGTGTGTGCATGTGTGTGTGTGCATGCACGTGTGTTTGTGCATTGTGTGTGTGTGTGTGTATGTGTGTGTGTGTGATGCTACGGATAGAATCCAGGGCGATATATATATATATATATATATATATCTTGTGTATTTATATATTCTCTTGTATATATTAAACAAGCACTTGACCACTGATCTACATCCCCAGTCTAAAATCCATGTTTCTTAAATAGAATATAGAATTTATATACAAAAGTAAGAAATTACATAATCAAAGTTATAAATTTTTTAAAGAAATGATTTTTCATAACTCTTGGCAAGTAAATATTTCTTTTTTAAATCCTTTTTTACATTTTTCATACAATGTCTTTTGATCATATGTTTTCACTTCCTCCAACTCCTCTCAGATCCTTCCCACGTGTCACTCCACTGGAGAAAAATGATTTCTCCTCTCCCAGCAGGTATCAACTACAAATAATTTCTTACTTAGTGATAGAACTTTGTGCCCCCTTCCCCTTCTCCATGCTGGGACTTTTGGGGGGGCGTTGAATTTGTGCAGGCCTTGTACATGCTGTTATAGTCTCTAATTCACATATTCGTGAGCCTGCTGTATCTGGAAGATACTGTTTCCTTGGAGTAATCTACCACCTCTGGCTCTTAGAATCTTCCTGCCTCCTCTGAATAAATTTATGAGCATTGAGGGGATGCATTTAATGAAGACATTCTATTTAGAACTGAGTACTCCAAAGTCTTTCACTGTCTGCCATTGTTCAATTTTGGGTTTCTATGTTAATNACCACCCACTTCAAGAAGAAGATTCATAAAGATAAAAAGCTAATATACAGCAAAGAACTTCATCATTCAAGCAGAGTAGCAAACTAAAGAATGAGAAAAATCTTTACCAATTATACATCTGAGAGAAGGTTATTATCTAGAATATACAAGGAACACAAAACACTAAACATCAAGGAAATAACTCGNTTTTAAAATGAGGCACAGAACTAAACAGAGAATTCTTAAAAGATGAAACTGAAATGGCTGAGAAACACTTTTAAAATGTTCAGCATCGTTAAATCATCAGGAAAATGCAAAATAGAGCTACTTTGAGATTTCATCTTACCCAAGTCAGAATGGCTAAGATCAATAGAACAAATGGCAGCAGATGTGGGTAAAAACTCAAGGGAAGGGGAATACNTATTCCTTCCTGGTGGGAATGCAAAATGGTACTGCCACTTTGGAGGTAGCATGNAGGTTCCTCAAAAAAATGAAAATCAATCCACTGCAAGATCCATCTATACCACTCCAGGGCATGTACTCAAAAGACTCTGCATCTTACCACAGAGATACTTGTTCATCCATGTTCATTTATGTTCTCTCTATTCATAATAGAAAATGGAAAAAGCCTAGATGTCTATCAACTGATGAATAGATAATGAAAATGTGCCACATTTACACAATGTAATATTTTCAACTGTTAAGAAAAAGTGAAATTACAAAATATGCTGGCAAATGGATGAATCTAGAAACATCATTCTTGGCAAAGTAAACCAGACCCAAAAGCATAATTATTGCATGTTTTCTCTTCTTTGTGGATGTTACCCTTTAAGCAATAGATATGGGTGTTTCATTCAGAATATCCATAGAGTTTAGGTGGTTCATAAGGGAATGGGGGCTGGGGAGGATCTTCCAAGGAAGAAGAAATAGAACATGGTGTTATAAAGAGATAAGGGGAATTAAATGGAAATGGGGGGAGGAGATCAGGGTAGAGAAGGGAATGCAGAGAGGGATCACAAGCANTAAAGACCTTTTGAAAATCCATATGGAAATCTAGTACTCAAGAACCTTCCTACATACATATATAAAAGGAATTTAAATGAGCTACCATGAAATTGAGGAGTGATAACTCAATTAGACATCATATGCCTCTCAGTAATATCCCCAGAACCAGGAATGGGTTATATCTTGTTGAATCATTGGCCAAAGTGGTCCCATACACCATCCCCCAAACATACGCTATNGTCAATGCTATTGTTTATGCTCCGCAACTTGAGGGTAAGATCCTATTGCTGAAGAAACCACTTATTTATGTCATTAAACATGGAGAATCAGGAGGTGTGCAACTAGAATCTTCACCTCTACTGACTAGTATTTATAGTGCTGGAATGTACAATATACACTACTGTAGAACAGCAATTATCAATCTCACCCAGCTATGAACCTTTCATCCCAATTATCAATCTCACCCAGCTATGAACCTTTCATCCTACAACAACAACATACTTGCAAGTTATACTGGTGCAATAGTGGCACAAATNTTATGGGAGTAACTAATGAACTTTTGACAACATTTAAGGCTCATTCTATGATATGTGACCCATATCTGACACTGCTAAAGTAATCACNAACCTGAGATTGGCTAGGCCATAGGTCATAGGGAAAAACTTACTACTATTATTCTAAATGAACATAGCAATAAAATGACTTCTAATGATACTGCTATACCCATGGAGCAGACCATTGCTCAATCCTTATCAGAGAAACAAGTAAATTTTTATAATAGATTTAACAGATTAGTTCTTTATCCAAACTGACTCCAGGAAAGATAATCTGTTCAGAACATTTTTTAAAAAGTTACAAAAAAGCAGCAGGAGGATTATATAGGTTTTTATCATAAAATAATAATAATACTTGAAATACAATTAGAACTTAAATATAGAAGAAAACTTCCCCATATTTTGAATTAAGTGTTGTTGACCAACAACTTGAAAAAGATTGCACATTACATTCCACCCCTTCTCTCTCTTCAAACATAACACACTAGTTTCATTTATAAATTTATGGAGAAAACATAAAATGTTAGTAACAACTGAAGGCGAATTTTCAAAGAATGTATCATAACCAAGTAAGAATGCAAGGGTAGTTTCACATTGAAACTAATAAAATTAATGTGTGTGTATATATAATATATGCATTAAAATATGATAATATATTAAGTCAATGTATATATATATTAATAATGTATACATGCTGAATTATGTCATTTCTAGAAGAGTAACTGACAAATGTTCATATCTATATAATTTAAAATAAAATTCAATTAATAAAGGTATATATCTGCTTATGGGCATCCTTCATCACAGAAGACCACACTGTTGCAGAACTGAGATGCCCGCTTTCTTTGTATCCGAGGCATTAGCTAATATAATCACATTTAAAGTAGGTAATAACACAGACTAGAAAAGAAAATTGAATGCTGTTTCTGAGGCAGATGATTATGAGTATATACATTAAAAATCCAGAGAGAATCATTGNAAAAACTCCTGGAAAAATATGAGACTACAGTGTAGCAGAAAGATATAAACTTGTTAGTTGTATATGATTAGCCTTNANATAGGTGAATATGTTGTTAGAATATGTAATGGCTGAGNTAAGNCCANGCATAANGCTTAAAGTTCAAGGTATAAATATAACATAAAATNTGCAAAAATATCTATGAAAANTTAATAGCTATTTTTAAGTATACAATTTTAAGGCAGTTTTCCCATAATTAACTTATAAATGTAGCACAATTCAAATAAAAANAACACTCAATTTAACCTGAACAGACTACTGATAAAGTTTATATAAAATAATAATGGAGCAAGAATAGCCTAAAACATCAATGTTGCACAGGAATAACCTTTATAAACATAAAAACATATTATAAAGAAACTGTAATTAAAATGAGACAGTATTGTCTAGCATAGAATGAAATAGATTGAGAAATGAACAGANTGAAACATTAGCGTAAATTGTAATCATAAACAATAAAGGAGGCTTTCAGATCAGCAGCTGAAAACGTGACTTCTGAGTAGTGTGGAGTCAGTTGGAAAGCCAGAGGGCAAAGTGCACACTTGTTTCTGTTTCCACACAGCACAGGGGGACGCTTCCAAGTGGACAAGAAGTGCGCGGCACACACGGAGGATGGTACTCCCAGCATCTGAAACAAGTTAAGTCAGGATTATTTCTAGGCAATGAGGATTGTTGTGACAAATCTACTTTCTGCCGGGATTCTTGATTCTGGGGACCCCTGTCTGCAAGTCATAACCTTTCTCTGGTTGTTTTGGGGGGTCTCCACCCCTGGGCTTTCTCACAGAATGTGGAGGGCCCACCTCANATGAGTTTACTTTTGCCATACCATCAGAATCCTGTGCCAGGTTTCCCAGCACTCTTTCCATGATCCCATGAAGCTTGAGTAGGCTGTTGTAGATGANAGAAGTATTTCCTCCTCTGCTGAGTATTTCTGTGTCTCTACTCCAGTTCCAGTAGAGACTCTTTACAGTGTTTGCTGTACACTTGGCCTGTTCCCTCTGTGCTTACCCATCCCTGGTTGTGGTCCTTACAGCCTGGAATTTCTCTCTGNTTCTGGTAAAGCCCGCCAGCGAGAGAACATTGCTAGTGGCTGCAGCCTACTCTAGCCAGTGGTAGCAATATTTTACATCGGNACACAGGTGTCTTAGCTGTCTCTCTTTTCAGAGAAATTCCCATCTTAAGGGATTTCTGGGTGATTGNGGATTGTTTGTCATGGTTATCATTTGATCATTTGTCTGTTCAGCTTTCTCGNTATGAGTATTGTATTTTTATCTTAACTTTTTTGATTTGACCACAAGGTTCTAATCCACTTAATCCAGCTTACTCTTCTCCAAATAATTGTAAAGCATTCTAAAGTGCAATTTCCAAGAATTTAAACACACCATCAAGAAAGATTTGGGGAGCAGAGGAAAAGATGGAAGCTGCAGGGTCCCTAGACTCAAACTCTGAGACATGGAAAATCATTAAGGAATATGTTCATTCAGCATCACTATATACAATCCTACAAAAATAAATAGATCATGACTGCCATCNTTTAATGGTTAAACTAAAATGATGACTTTGCTTTCAGTGTTCATTGAAACTTAGGGTCAAAGNGCTAAGGAAAAACACCTATAGATCCTCAAATGTATTAGGTGTCCTGACATCACAGAGAGCCCTGGAACCTCATGGTTTAGCACTAATACTTCTACTTTGCACATAGTATATACTCAATGCAAATCAATGTGCTCAGACTCTCAGCTGTCCCATGTGGATCAGGTGACTAAGCCGTCATAAGGATGGGAAAAATAGACCAGACACGCTTCTCACTGTCCTTTGTATCTAATAAAAATAAATTAAAATAGAACCGGAAAACATATTGTTTCTTCTGATGTTAAGGCTTCCCACTTACTGTAAAAATTATCAGTACTTAGTTATCCCATGAGTAACGCTGAGTTACAGCATCTAAAATTAATGTAGAAGATCAGCATACATCTTATTCAAAGTGGATTTCAAGAAAGATGTTCAGTTCTGAGGAATGCAAACACACAAAACCTATCCCAGCACCATNCTCAATGTCTCAACTGTACAATCTGCATTTGAGCACCGCATTTTGTCTTTGGGCACCGTGTTTTGTCTGTGGGAGGGCACTGCATGAGTGTGTGTATGTGTGTGTGTAGGTGTGTATGTGTGCTTGTGCTTATGTATGTGTGTTCATGTATGTGTGTGCACAGATATTTGTGTGTGCATGAATATTCATGTGTGTGTAGGTGCATATAGGTGTGTGTGTGCTTTGCATGTGTGTGTAAGGGCATGCATGTGTGTTTATGTATGTATGTGCATGAATGTGTGTGTGTGTGTGTGCATGGATGTTCATGTGTGTAGGTGTGTTTGTGTAGGGATGTGTGTGTGTGTGTGTGTGTGTGTGTGTGTGTGTGTGTACAGTCTCTGGAGAAATGAGGATATGCATCTGTATATTACTGGTAAAGATCTTATTGGAGACTAGATAAAATTGTGATCTAGCTCACTTGACACTGAACTATCCCTTCTATTCAAGAGCTGTAGTGCCGTACACCATGTTTGACCTAGAGGTGCAGTACATAGCAACAGAGAAGTCCCACATCCAGTGATACCTGCTAAAATTCTAGTCTGCTGCAACTCACACTTTAGGAAACAGGCTGTAAGCACATGCTGCATCTACACACTGTCTGCTAGGACAGCATCGATTACAAAGTGAGACCAACCCGATGGGCAGCAGGAGAAGACTTTCTACAAAGAAACTTCTGTAAGTGTCCTCTCTGAAAGATTCAGATGAATGTACGCATGTTCACAGCATAGTAAGCACTCCAAGTATGTTTTCTAATTAATTTAAAGGTCTATTTCCACATTATATATGTATATATATATATATATATATATATATTATTGCTTACTATATGCGTTGATGGCAAACCAATTAGCTTGTATTTTGCATGTAATCAGAAAAGCATAAATCAATACAAAATTTGTTAAATCATTTAATTTTCTCTTGCTAGTTCAAGAGGTAGGCATTCAATCCAAAGTAACAAAAACCTTTCAAAAATCCTGAAATAGCCTTTTTCTTGCTTGCTCAAAGAATATTTTTTGTTAGCACATCATTAATAGCAAACACAGCCAATATTTAATTCTATGTGTTGTTGATGTGATAAAGAGGAAATANAGCAATGTACNCCTATGTGGAAAGTATCTAGCCCCTTGCTAAGGTAACAGGCTAGATGTGGGANGGTATGGATTCACTTAACAGCATTGTTATTCATATGCAAAAGAAATAAATAGTATAAGCTCTCCAGATCCATTCGTGATTACAATAACTCACATAGGAGAAAAATATGAATACATTTCCTTCTCAAAAGGAAACTGAAAGGTCTAGTTAAATTTCAGCAGCTGGTCGACTGCTGCCCTCTCTCCCTTCTCTCTCTATTCCTGCTGATTTGCTCTGTCAGGACCTGTTTACCAAAAAAGAAGTTGAGGGAGAGACAAGTTATTCTGATACATGATAACCGCACTGATAAAAACCTTTGGAGACAGGGAACTTGAGCACACTGGAGAAAATAGGGCTGATTGATTTACAGCAGATTCAATGTGTCACCTATCCCTTCAGATATAGCCAACGTTTATGGGGATGTTGACTCAAATAACTGTAACTTTGAAGAACTTTAGTACAATCAAGCATATGCTTTGACTAGGAAAGAAATTCCTCTCCTGGTCCCCTTTCTGCTTGCTTTTTCCTGAAACCAGTTTTGGAGCTGCTGTAAATCATGTACATTGAACCAGATGATAGATGGATGGATAGCTAGAAGACAGACAGACAGACAGATGTAAATAGATTTTAAACTATATGAAAATGCCATTTTATAAGTCAAAATAGTTAATCNTGTATATGGAAGTCATCCTATAGGGCTAAATTAATAAATAGAGATAAACTGATATAATANAAGCCTTAAAAATGTCGAACAACAATTTCTCAATTGACATTTACAGATAAATTGAGACATTGACACAATCAGATAATAGCCAAGTCGAGTTGCAGATCATTTCATCCCAAATTTATTTCGGGTACTAAACTGGAAGCTTAATTATATAGACAACATATTTAGAAACGCATTTCCATGTCTAACTTACATTTTCATTTTAGGATCTCAAAAGTAAAACATCCTTCAAATCTATAAAGAGTATGTTGTCTGCCAAGTAAACCAAAATNAAGGGTATCATAAAATGACTCCTTCTCTCACCTGTCTGTAAGGGCAGTAATGAGAACACAGTTACAGTATGCTTTTCATTGAAATTCTAACCTATGCCACAGACAGGAAAATCCATCATTTAAAATAAAAACTTGCTGTGTAATAATCCTGTGCCTCCAACTTACTCGACAAGCTAGCCTGGGTTCTTAACTGAAGGTGTCTGGATTTTCTCAAGCCACCATGACCAGTGTCNTCTATTGTATGAAGAAAGCAGAGGTTCAGGAAAGGAGAGTAACTGTTTGTGGTCCNATTGTGAGTTCTCTACCAATGACCAGGTTTACTTTCCTGCTCCTTAGATGGTATTTCTTTTAATGCCACATAGGATGGACAGACTTCTGCAGATGGACCAGATGATTTAAGGATCTCTGCTTCTTGAGGGTTTTGTACAGCTCCACCTTCAGGCCACTATGTTTACATGTTTATTATTCATGCACCCGGACCCCTTCCCCTCCAGTGTCCTACCAGGTCTGCCCCTCACCTGTGTGTGTCTCAGCCCTCTGTGTCTGGTTTATGAGGGTTAGGCATGAGAAGAAGCTGAAAGGCCATCGTTCATCTACATGAGTCAGCTATTTCTTTAAAACAGAAGCTGTACGGGGTGGCAATTTGTAAATGTCTCTGAGAGAGAGAGCACTGTTTTGAAGTGATTTTAAAGCAGTAAGCTAGTTCCATTGAAGATNAGAATTGAACACGCTCATCCAATGTCGATGCAGCACTCTTCAATGAGGGGAAATGTAGCCATGCACAAAGTTGACCTCCCCACTCAGTCAGACATCTGGTGGAATACCCTGTTGATTTCACTCCAATTCTCACCATAAAGACACTAAATGTAGTTGAGAGTCCGATAGGCTAAGCCAGAGGATGTGAGGCACAAAGCAAACACCTCCAGTATAAAATTGTGTCAGGGTCCCTCCATTCCACCGTGATCTATTTGGATAGTACATGAGAAACAATGGATCTTGCCAATGATGGGCAACTGTGGAGTAACAACATCCAGGAGGGGCATGAGCAGATGTCCTAAGAGCACCCACTTCTGGTTTCTATGGCTAAAAACAAACTTCTGTGGAGAGCTAAGCCTGTAAAGGAAACATTCCAATCCTTATTTTTATATTTATATAGTCTTACATTTTATAACTCACATATGATGATTAGAGATTAAAAAGACAATGCTGGGTTTTACTACATGTAAACTGAGGCCATGCCAACAGGACACATGACGTTGATGGCTGACTCTCAAATCCTCAGCTGTGATTTCCCAGACCGTTTGACCAGCTCTTCTGTTCATATACATAAAGACTTTTGGCAATAGCTTCCACTTGTCTGCAGTTTTTAAAATATGTACAGAAAAAAAATGGAGGAAATCTCAAAAGAATGAAGTCATTAGAGCAAATTGTATTTGTATATTTTTAGACAGTCAGTGCCTTTCTTTGAAGGCAGTTTGCAGTGATAATTTTATACACATTTCTTATGTGGGCCTAGAATCTGCCTGGTCTGGCTGCCACTGCTCTCTTGTAAACATTGTAAAACGAACTGCTGCCACAAAGAATTGTCTTCGAGACAGGCCACTGGACTGAAGCACATGCCACAGTGGCGGGCCAAGAGAGAAGAAGAAAACACTTCATCTCATCTGAGGAATTACTAAGTATACTAC
>LZPO01018269.1:20984-36329 GCA_001675575.1 Neotoma lepida | reverse complement strand
CAAACCTACTCCAAGAAGGCAACTCCTTTTAATATTGACATTCTGAAATGACTAAGCGTTCAAATATATGTGTCTATGGGATCTTTTCCAAACCACCACATATCCATAGATCAATTTAACTCTCAATACTAATCTGAGAAGCTTCTATTTCTAGCACATATAATTTCAATAGAAACTCACTCACACTGTCCAACATGCAGACAATGAGAGACTATATAATTCTCAGCCTTAAATGGGACAACTAGAAAATTCTTATTCCTTCAGAGGTTCAGAGACTATTGTACAAGAGAGGGCATGGAAAATGCATAAGAGCCCGAATTGGTGTATGATTACAAGGAAGTATAGGATCTTGACTCATCCTAGAATGTACACATATTATCCCACAGCATATCATTCTTTTCTTTATTTTCTTTATTTTATTTATTTTTTCTTTTGGTTTTTCGAGACAGGGTTTCTCTGTGTAGCTTTTGCGCCTTTCCTGGAACTCACTCTGTAGTACAGGCTGGCCTCGAACTCACAGAGATCTGCCTGCCTCTGCCTCCCTAGGGCTGGGATTAAAGGCAGGCACCACCACTGCCCGGCTGCATATGATTCTTTTTCAGCTAGCTTGCTAACTATAAGTAGCCCCTAAATATGGAAGTTCTACCAACTAGACTTGCTAGTCCACCAATCTAGAGTTGGAAGTGCTGGTCTCTTGTTCTGTATCAGTTCCCTATGTGGAAAGGACAGGTGCTTCTCATCATCTTCCTAGGAAAAGTTGACATGGCAGGGAACACATATCTTATTTACCAGTTTGTTGGAGAAATCATTACAGAGGGTTGGTGAACTTTCTGCCATATACCACACCACACTTNAAAAATGCTCTCTACTCCCTCTGAGTACAGCCTAATATTCCTACCAAATGCCTCCTACTAACAACCTCTGAGCACAGACCAACAGGTTTTATTTCAGTATTAAATGTTTATCTTTGTTTTGTAAGTATTGAGTCATGAATCCTTGTTGAGTGTGACTATTGAGGGTGATTTTAAATAGCATCACTCATGTTCTACGAAGTGTCCATTTTCAAATACAGTAATTATGATTTATATATTTCATGTACATTCTTACTTTCATTAGCTATTCATTTTCATTTGAGAACATTATAAGGGTAGCCTGTCAACTGTCACTCAGTTTCCATTCTCATGCAGAACAGTTTCTTTGCAGGAAACTTTCCTCAGATGAGTCACGTTGAATGAATCTGAACCCCATTAATAACCAGAAGCAGTGTTTTCCATGACTCTCGTCATGATGAATCCATTTCTCATTTGTCCTGAATTCCTATTGAATATGTTCATGTTTAATTCATCTCCTGGCTATTTTATCTGTTCCTTTTTTCTTCTACTCATTTTCCTCTCCTTAGCATTCATTTCTTCTTCTGTCCTCCAGTGTTAATGCTCAGGTCTAGCTAGCCTAATTTCATTATGATTATTGGTAACCCAATATTTATGTTTGTATTAGTATTTAACCCATCTAAATAATTTATCACATTNTAAGCATTTAAAAATGTGAGAATTTTATTCTCAAAATCTCCTAACTTTTCTCAGAATGGAAACAGAGTGTTTACCTTACACATTTCCACAGCTTATTACTACTAGATTCACAGAACATATTATCCTATGTTGTAAATTTTGACTCTCATATTTTACTTAATTTTGAAATATTTTAAAATTTTTGAGAAATCTACAAGGTAAGATATGCCCATTGGTAGAATAGTGGTGCACATGTCTTGGTAGTTAACCAGTAGCCTTTCTGATTGTAATTAAGGCCCAGTCAATAAGAGGGAAGTTACGCTTGGTATGGTAAACCTTCATGAGGCTCCCTAGGGCACAATACGTAGCCATCAGTTAGTGAAACTGATATGCTAGCAGTTAGCAGTTAGCTAACTGCCTTCTAAATATTTATCTGTATTCCCTTACATTAGTCCAGTTCTTGGTGCTCATAGTAAAACTTTGTTTGATGTGGACAGATATAAACACATAGTACCAGAATTATCAAACTGCAGATAATATGCTACTATAGAATTCTCTCACAGTTGCGTATCTGTGTCATACCACTTCCCCTCAATGCTCAAGTATGTTACTGAGGAAGAAACAGAACAATTTTAAGAGTCAGAGTTCAGGGAGGACAGCTGTGAAACTGTGTCTTCTGGACAGGACAGAATTTGCATTCATAAATTCTTAATAACCATGGTTGCCTACACAAGATCTGAACAAGATCAATCTAGTCAATACTGCAGCCTGGATAATGAAGGGTTCACAAGGCTCTGGTTCTAGATGTGAAGTTGCAGGCAGTTCACAGCTGTCTGAAGAACCTCATTATTACTTATGGATAGACTCTGTGGTAGTGTGCCAATGTTCTAGTGGACAGCCCCACATNCGTATTCATATGTACATATGAACAACATGGAGTTGGGAAGAGGTCAAGGGTGGAGGAGCAACAGGGAAGTATTGGAGGAGAGGGTGAGAGTTAGATGAAAATAAAATGCATTCATGAAAATAGAGAATAATATGCCTAGTAATTATAAATATATTGAAGAAATCTTTTGTCATTTTTATTCTGTTGAAATGACAGGAATATAGGAGATTAAAGTTTCATATACAAATATGTCACAGTTTAGAAAGAAATACTTGTAAGATAGCCATAATAGAATAAAAATGAACTGAAATATNTTCTTTTCACAAATGGGAATTTACAATGATTAGANTACAATAAGTAGGGACATAAGATATGATCTCATGCCCAGGCATCATCACCGGTTTGTGTATTTCTGAAATACTGACTTCCTAANTGAATACCAATGCCAGAAAATTCTTTTTGCCAATACTGTTTCAAAAAATGGGAAAATAATTGCACATTTTAAATATTAAATATCATAATAGCAATTTAGAAAGTTTATAAAATAATTAATTAGGAGTAAATAAATTTAAATGAAAATGATTGATTGCTAACTCTATGATTTGACTTTAATAAAGTTATATTGCCTGATTTTTGCCAAAAGAATAATTACAAAACTGTGAGTATTCATAACTAAGTATTATGAATTTGTTTGCTTTAGATACTAAATTCTTTCAAATATAAATACATCCATATTTATCTAAATATTTCTCAAAAAATATTTTATGCATTTATTTAAATGGAAATAACCATAGGTCTATTAAAATTTTGGGACCAAAGATGTTTACTATAGAATTCTTTGTTGTATTAATGCATATAAACCCATGAATGTCATAAAGCTTTACTTGGCTTTTGACTATAGAATAGGCATAGGGTAGAATGCACCTCAACTCTTATAAATAATACTAAAGCAAAGAATAATAANATATTAAATTCTTGAAAGTATGTAATTATAAGATTTTTTTATCTAAAATAACATTATTAAAATAATGAATATATTATTTGAAACTGCACAGAGATACAATGACAAATACTAATAACAACAAATAGGAAATAAAAATCCTATAACTTTCTATTTCATGTAATATTCTGAGTTAAACATCACTAAAACAGTACCAATATAGTATGTGATGAAATGAATAAGAAACATTCCATATAGCTCATCTACTTGAATATTTGCTTCCAGATAGTGGTGTTACTTGGGAAGGTTATAGAACATAGTGTTTATTAAGAATTGGTAAAACAAAGCGATCAGGCCTGGTACTGGAAATCCACCTAATTATCAGTAGTGAGAAAGTTACAGATATTGAAGGAGAATCTACAACCTCTACTTCACTAAACCAGCAAAATCCCTAACAAAAATCCGAGGATTTGTTTTGGTACCCATAGATAAGTGCAGTGCAGTGTTCACCCCTTACCAAGAAAACTTCACTTAACAGATAGAGATCATTTCAGAAAACCACAATCAATCAAAATGTACAGTTATGGAGCCCAGTACCAATGGATATATTTATAAAACATCCCTGCATCTAAGGCTCGGGTTAAGTTCAGGAAAAGGAAGTGGGGAGATTGTAATAGTCTGAAAATCAAGGAGTTTGCTGTGAGATTGTGTCTCCTCATAATATCAGAAACTATCCCCATAAAGTCTCATCAACATGACTGCAAAATATGAGCTAAATTATGATGATACCAATAAACATATCAAAATGGATGGGGAAGTCCATGGGGCCTCAACCCTATACAAAGAATTCCAGACAACTAAGGCTTGCTGAGTGGAAGAACACATCTTCCCCGGGAAGAGAACGCAAATTCGTTATGTAAGACCAAATGCTCTGCCCTGAAAACATATATAGAAGTAACATTATAAAGACTAAGCACCTTAATTTAGGAATATAAATGTATGCACATATAAATAAATGTATGTAATATCAGTTAATGAAAAGAGAGGCCAAAATTTGAAAGAGGGGAAGAAAAGGCATATGTATGGTTTGGAGAAGAGAAAGAAAGAGGTAAATGTTGCAATTATATTCTTAAAAATAAAAAAAAATAAAAACAAATTTTAAAAAATCGCTAAAACAGAGCATATCCCACTAACAAAGTCTTTAGCTAAGACTTTAACTGAGATTCTTATTTTTAGCTATTGAATGATTGAATGATTTTTGAAGATAGTCATTATCCATTGTTTAAATATAAATCACTNTCTGTCCATTTCCTGTGCCTATTCAGGGAAGGTATCACAAGAAAAGCATCCCTTTCAGATCCATCTACATACTAAATTCTAGAAGTCTTTTTAAACCTTCCTGATGCTTTAATACAGTCACTCACATTGTGGTGACTCCAAACATTATTTCTTTTGCTACTTCATAACTGTAATTCTTCTACTGTTACAAATTGTACTGTAAATATTTTTGGAGATATAGTTTTGCCGAAGGGATCTTGAACCACAGGTTGATAGTCACTGACCTGGCAAGATCACTAGCAGTATGTCAAAGGAAAAATGGGGGTTGGGAGGAGAGGGAGGAAAGTGAAAGAGGGATATGATATAACTGTATTATTTAATTTTTCAAAAACAATTGACAGGGATAAAAAGAGGATACTAAGAATATATATGTATATATGTATATACAATATAGATAGATTTATGATAAATAGATGATAGTTAGCTAGCTAGCTAGATANNTGGATAGACAGGTAGATAGATAGATAGATGATAGATTGTGAGAGAGAGACAGGTAAACATGCACACACAGAGAAAGAGAGAGAGAGCATGGAGGACACCACTAAAGTAAGCTAAAGGAGTTTCTGTTTGATATTGTAATTTAATTACCTAGCTCTTAGTATCTTCAACCACGGGTAATGGGTGAAAAAGAATGAGCATTAGAATAAGTTACTTATGCCCTGATATTTCTAGTTCTAATTAAACAAACCTTTATATGAAGAAATATAGGTTGCATATTTTGTGTAGAAAGTCAGAATTTTCAATATATGAGGCACTAATATATGGAAGATGAAGGGAAGATTATGAAAAGGTAGGTTAGTTTGTTAGACAGAAAGCAGAGAATGCAGCGATGGGGTGAGTGGGAAAAAAAACATGGCTATTATTTTATTTTCTCTTTGTGAGAATACCATAGCATTAAAATTCAAATATATAATCAAATTCCTCAAGTCATTTCTATGGTTACCTGATAATTGGAATCACATTCCTAACAGATTCACTGAGCTGGAAATAAAATATAATGAACTTAATTAGAAACAATTCAAGTCATTTGTTTCATTTGGAAATAATTTTAGTCCTATAAAAGCACTGTCTTACACACAGAAGTCACATCAGCTGTGACTGCTTTCAGAAGGCCTACACATGGTACACTCAACAAAAATCCCAGCATGGAAGGAGGAACAGATTCATGAACTTCCACCTCTAGCAGGGGTAATATTGCAACTTGTTTTCCAGTAGACGGTCCCATACCCACAGACATAAAAGCAATACTAAGTGGAATCAGTGGGTTTTAGAGAGAGCGCACAAGAAGTTTGGAGAGAAAAGTACATTTTAGGGACAAGGAATTGGTTGGGTGGGAAAGGGGGTGAATTTGGTCAACACATTATGTGCATATATGAAATCTCAAACAATATTTTAAATAGTAATAATTTTGAAAATGTTCTTGCATCTTTTAATTCAGATTNCTCTTTTAATATTAAATAATGATTTGTAAAGNAGGAAATAAAAATTATCTCTGAAAAAAATTTGCGATGACCAAAAGTAAATATTCACAAGAGTCTCAGTTACTTTTCTATCATTGTGACAAAACACCATGAACAAGGCAATTTATAAAACACAATGTTTAATTGGGCTTACAAGTTTCAGAGTGTTAGAGTCCATGAGTGTGTAGCAAAAGCATGGATAAAGAAACAGCTGAGGACTGACATCTTGAGCAACAAGCAGAGAAAGGCACACCGAGAATGGTGCTAGACTCTTTTGAAATGTAAAAGTCTATCTCCAGGGACACAGCTCCTCCAACAAGGACACATCTCCTAACATTTCCCAAAGAGTTCTATCAACTGGATTCAAGTATGCCAGAATGTGAGGCTACAGGACAGTTATTCAAATCTCCACAAGCTCATAGTAAATATAGACTGCATTAGCAAATGAGAAGAACAAATATCTCATATTGAAAATTAAAGACAAATTAGAAAGAATCAAGGAAAATAGCCATCTTAGTTTTCATTCAGTTTTCAAAATGTTACTTTATTAAATTCCTAATTTGTTTTGTCATATTTTTATGTATTTTTAATAATTTTCTTTCCAGGGAATTTAATTTAACTCCACTGTACACTTTGGTGAATAGGCTTCATAATCAGGCAGTGGACAGGAGATGCTGTAGTTTAAACTGGAAGACAAAGAAACGTTAACTTTGCCACATGATCTTTGTGGACATCACTAGCCTATCAATAACCTCTCCTTAATAAAAAACTGAGACAAGACTCTTCCAATAATTATGACCCTAATTGTGAGTAAATACTGACAAACCCTCAAACCTAGCAATACTACTATAACTCTTAGTATTATAAAAGCAAGGAAAGATTTGGAATAATGTTAAACATGAAAGAGAAGGGATCCACAGATTAAGATGCCCTATATGAATTATTACAAGATGATGACAATGAAAAAAGGAAGAGTGATAATAATGAAAACACAATCAAAGAATGAAGTCAAATATGGTCATTTACCTATCATTTTTGAACACTGATACCTTAAATTTGAACAATATATCATATTAATATAGATATTATAAAAATGTATAAAATTTTGTTAGGACAAATTCAAAAATTCATGAGGTAGCATTATAATTTTATTTTATTTTTTGTTTTTGTCTGGGAATCTTCAAAATGTCATGTCTCTCTTCTTTATTTGCTTATACATTCAATACATTATATTAATTTGAAGTCATGAACATTTAATTCTAGCCCGTTTAAGTTTTTGTCAGTGGAAACTGTAGTCCCTCCTTGCTACTCACAAATTAATTATATACTTGTTTTGGGATGGGGTACATTGAGGCTATTTCAGTCCTACCCTGGTTTTTCTTGAAGTTCGTGATATGCAGATATTTTCCTCATAATGTTGGTGGTTAAAATTTATTTTCCTATGTTCTTCTGTGTTTTCTTCTAAAATTTCATAATGTTTTTATATTGAAATGTAAAGAAAATGCAGTTAGTTTTTCATAATCTGAGATATAGTGAAGTTATTTTATGTTTGTTTATATCTGAGTGTGGAGGTATTAGGTGTCCTTTCTTAGGTAACACANATTTATTGATCTTATAATATACTGGTACAAAGTTTAATCTTGTCCAAAAATACTGGTTTCTATCAATTGAGATGACTGCATGATTGTGCTTGGTGTGTGAAAATTGTATGATATCCTGAATGACTTCAAAATGTTTAAATAGCTTTGTAATTTGTGTTCAGGGAATGACACCCACATAGCTGTAACATGTCCTTCAATTTATGCCTTGCTTGGGCTGATTTCCTAATATTTAAGGATATAGATTAGTCTGAACTCATGTGTTTGTTTGAAGAGTCTGTTCAGATTTTTTTGTTCTTTTTCTTGTTTTGCATTTCCTTTTGTAGGTAGAATTTTCATCTTCCTAAGCTAATTTCTTGTTATAAGAATGGGAGGGGTTTTCTCATACTTACAAAAACAGATGCATTCATTGAAGGCATGGTTCTCTGTGGCATGATAAAAGTGGCTTTGAACAGCATATCATTAGAAATGTAATAACAAGTCTTAATTATATTTGAAACTAAATTATCTCTTGCATAACTTTTCCATGCACTGTGTCTTCTCTTAGTTCTGAGCAATGCTTTTCTTTATTATTATTATTATTAAAAAGATCTTCCACTCCTTTTACATACNAACCTCAGATCCCCCTCTCCTCCCTCCTCCTGCCCCGCCAGCTCCCCCACTCAACCCACCCCTACTCCCACCTCCTCCAAAACAAGGTGTCCCATGGTGAGTCCCCAGAGTCTGGCACTCTCAGCTAAGGCAGGACAAAACCCTCCTCCCTGCACCAAGACTGCTCCAGGTGTCCCACCATAGGCATTGGGCTCCAAAAAGTCAGGCCCTGCACCAGAGATGGATCCCGATCACACCGCCTTGGGGCCCTCAGACACTTCAAGCCAAACAACTGTCTCAAGCCTCCAGAGGGCCCAGTTCAGCACCATGGGGGGCTCCACAGTTATTGGTCCACAATTCATGCATTTCCACCAGCTTGGCTGGCTTCGTGTTCTCAATGTCCCTTGTTCATAGAACCTCTCCTCTCTCCCATCAGTTGAACTCCTGGAGCTCTGCCTGGTGCCTGGCTGTGAGTCTCTGCATCTGCTTCTATCTGTCTCTGGATGAGGGCCCATGGGGGCTTCTCAGCCATGGGTCCATAGTTCATGCGTCTCCGCTAGTTTGGCTGGCCATCTCTGCACACCCTCCCATCATGATCTCGTAGTCCCTTGCTCATAGAAAGCCCCCTGTCTCCCATTGATTGGGCTCCTGGAGCTCTGCCCGGTGCCCACATCTGTCTCCATCAGTCACTGGATGAGGCTCAATGGTGGCAGCTAGGGCACCCATCCACGTGATCATTGGACCAGGCCAGCTCAGGCACCTTATCAATTATTTCCAATGGTCTAAGGTGGGTTCATCCCTGTGGACTCTCTGGGACCTCTCTAGCACTCNGCCTCTCCCCACTCCCATGACCTCCCTATTTATCTCCTTCCTTGCTCTCTCTCTCTGTTCCTGTTCCAGCTTGAACCTCCCGCTCCCCCACACTCTCATCCTCCATCCCTTGCCCCCCACCTCCTCCCCGTCACTCCCAGTCAGCCCATGTAGATCTCATCCACCTCCCTCTCGCTGAGCAATCCATGCATGGAAAAATGATGCAAGAGATAATTTAGTTTCAAATATAATTAAGACTTGTTAATGTTCTCATTTGATAATAGTTGTAGGTAATACTAAATTTGTTGCCATGGTTTTTCACTCCTTAAACTCTAAAATACTAAGTACAGGAAATTGGACTTGGGTAACATATCCAAGTCCATAAATGGCAAGGGTTTTGTCTAATTTTCATTTCTTGTTCATGTAGATGTTTGTTTGTACTTGACTCTATTTAATTGTTTAATTTACTTAATTTATTTACTTAATTTTAATTTATTAAAAGCATTGTTGGAAATAAATATATTTGCTGAAGAAAAAAAAGAAATGTAATAACACATTCTCAGTGCATCATGTCACATCTTGGGGTACATTGTTCTGCTGTGTGAATTTGTTTTCAGTAGCCACAAAGAAAAGGCATCAAGGAATTAAATTCCAAAAGTTTTGTTTGTTTTAGGACTTTTGAGTTATCATCACTAATGTTTTATTTTTCATCAATATTCCAAAGAAAAGACATGCAAAGTGTGTGTGTGTGTGTGTGTGTGTGTGTGTGTGTGTGTGTGTGTGTGTATGATTTCAGGGCTCATCCCTTTGTATTGTATAACTAATCTCAGGGGCTTATCCACTGATCTCCCTCTCTTGGCAGTTATTAGCTGCCCATAATTCTTTGTCAAGGATTGGGAAGTGAAATTAACTTTGAACAATTATGTATTTTTAACCAATCTGGATTCATCGTATGCTGAATTTTGTCATAGGAAACAGTTACTACTAGACAAATGGTAAACTTATTTTAGAGCTAACAATTCAATCTCTCATTTCTAATATCTGAAGTGATAGTTAACTGAACATGAAAGTCCATTCTAAGAATATTGAGTGCGCTAGGGAGGAGTTGAAAGTCAGTGCAAAAAAGACGAGCTATTAATTGTTTGTCACCTTCTGTATTTCCATAATTGAAGTGGCATATACCATTTCTTTTATATTTATTACGAGTCATCAANAATAATAGAATTACAAGTTTGTGCCCAGTATTTTCAGAAACTTAGGTGCTAACTCAGTTATCTTCTGTGATAATTATTGTCACTAAATACATAGTTGCTATATCATAATATGTTTTAGTTATAAATCACTTTATAGTAAAACAATTTTAAACAAACTATCAAAGAATTTCTATCACAAGGAAAATTAAAGATTTTACTTTAAGTGTGGATTTTGGTTCTTTATTTAAAATAAACATTTGTAACAAAGACTAAATATAATAATTTTTATATTTTGAATGTTAATTTTAAATTCAGTCCTTCTGACGCAACCCTAATTCTCCGTGAAACCTGGTTTTCCATCTGGCATAGCATTTCTTGTATCCAAAGCATAGAATGGTAAAGAGTCAGTGTCATAAATCACTCTTTCCAAATTTAGCAATATTTATGTGAGTCTTTGGCCTTGGGAAACTAATTGGATTAACAAGCAGTTACATCCAATTGTCTTATTATAACTTCATAGTCACATGTAAGTGGATCCTTTGTCTATTTTCTTTTTACTTTTCTTTGCTAAATTCTTTTATTTTCTTTTATTTTTTTATTTTAAGATTTTTTTTTATTCATTTTACCACAGACCCCCCTCTCATTCCTCCTCCCACTCTCCCCCAGCCTCTCTCCCCCCTGATCCACCCTCCATCCCCTCATCCGAAAGGGTAGGGGTTCCCAAGGGGAGTCAGCAAAGCCTGGTACATTCAGTTGAGGCANGACCAAGCCCCTCCCTGCTGCATCAAGGCTGATCAAGGAGTCTCACCATAGATAATGGGCTCCAGAAAGCCAGTTTATTCACCAGGGATAGATCTTGATCCCACTGCTGGGGGCCCCTCAAACAGACCAAGCTACAGAACTATCTCTGGTATGCAGAGGGCCTAGTCTGGTCCCATGCAGATTCCACAGCTGTCAGTCTAAAGTTTGTGAGTTCCCACTACCTTGGTTCATTTGTCTCTGTAGATTTCCCCATCATGATCTTGACCCCTCTTGCTCATGTAATCCCTCTTTCCTGTCTTCGACTGGACTCCCAGAGCTTGGCTTGGTGCTTGGCTGTGGGTCTATGCATCTGCTTCCATCAGTTACTGGATGAAAGCTCTATGATGACAATTAGAGTGTTCACCAATCTGATTACTGGGGCAAGCCAGTTCAGGCACCCTCTCCACCTTTGGTAGTAGTCTAATCTGGGGTCGTCCTTATGGATTCCTGGTCGAGCTGGGGGAGGGACAGAGTGGGGGAGCAATGAAAGAGATATCTTGATAGAGGGAGAGATTANGGAGAAACCTCNTGCTAGCGAAATTCCCAGGATCTTTGTCTATTATCCTGACCACTAGCTTACATCTCTAAAGTTACAAATCTATAACTCTGATGAAAACATTGCCTTTCCTGTCGATTTGCTTCCTTTCACAACTCATGCAGATGCTTCTCCTGGTTCTTGAAAANGAAACTTCCTGGTATTTCAATTTCTAGATTTATAATGAGAAAAAGATATTTTATTTAGGTTGATATATTTTCCTGTCTCTGTGTCTATATGTGTTTCTTGTATTTGTGTCTAAGTGTGTGTGTCTTGTGTGTTTGATCTTTTCCTTCTGTTTATTGTTTGGTCCTATTTCATTTTTTAAAAATTTTATTACTTAGATGTCTGTTGGTTTTCTAATGGGAGATATAAAGGGTATGGATCCATTGGTAGAAGAGATGTGGAGAAACTCAGAGGAGTTGGGGGAGGAAAACCATGATCAGAATATATAGTATGGGGAAAAAAATCTATTTTCAATCAAAGAAAAATAGAAAAAAAATGATGTTCCTGAAGAAAAACAACAGCCCACTTATCTATTGCCTTTGGGTATTGTTAAGCTTTAGATGAGCAAAAATATAGTCACTAGGAGTCTAATCACTTTGTTGAAGTGATTTGCACAGGGTCAATCACTGGAAAAGCATGTATTATAATAATGTAAAGACAAGAATGATGAAATGGTGAAGCTAAATGCAAAAGGGAAAGCCATGCCACCTAAAGAATCAGCTCAGAAACCTAAAAATTAGTCTTGTACAATACATGTCAATGAAGATCTTAACAATAGCAATGATTCCCCTCCCCATCATCATCTGCACACCCACCAGCTTTGATCCAGATGCTTGGCTGCATATGCATCTTTTTTGGCCAGGTAAGTTGCTTCTTCCCTTTGCCTAATACCTGTACTTATCTGTTGTTGGTTGTTTCTGCACTTTTGTGGGGTCTCAGATTCCAAATAAATCACAGCTTTTTCTTAATTATAAATGCCCCACTTTAGTTTGGCTTGTTTCTTGCNAGCTTTTCTTAACTTAAATTATTCCATCTATCTTTTGTCTCTGGGCTTTTTCCTTTTCTTACTTCTGTATATCTTACTTTCACTCTCACTCTTACTCCATGGCTGAGTGGCTGGCCCCTAGTGTTCTCCTCTCTTTGTTCTCTTGCTCTTTCTTCCTTGATCTTTATTCTCTTCCTCCCAGATTACTCCTATTTATTTTCTCTGACTGCTAGCCCTGCCTGTCCTTTCTCCTGCCTTACTATGACTGTTCATCTCTTTATTAGACTATCAAGTGTTTTAGACATGCAAAGTAACATAGCTTCACAGAGTTAAACAAATGTAGCATGAAGGAATGCAACATATCTTTTCATCATTAAACAAATATTCCACCTCATAAGCAATTGTAACACACCTTAACATATATTCCACATTCATTCAATATCAAAACACCCACAAGCCTACCTCCAAACACAGCATTTTTTTGTTCAAGAAGTACATTTGCTGCTTCAGCACTTGTACTTCTTTTTCACATCTCCCTCCACATACCTGTGTCCATCTCAATACATGGGCCTAACTATAAATGGACCTTTGAAACCACAGAGTTTCTGCCCACCTTTCACTGGTTCTTACATTTCTTACTGTTTCTTACATTTCTCATTCTTTACTTCACTGTTGACATTTCTACAGCCACAGACAAAGTTAATACATGATTTGGAAGCCATCCTTGTCTGGTCCAATTAAACGTCTCATCTACCAGCTTTATTTGGCCTAGCTTTAATTGTGTAGTTTCTGCACTGGCCCAGTGTAAAAGAGGGCAGATTCTCTCACCACACACACAACCTAAGAGAGAAGCCTACAAACCCATGTTAAATATGAATATTACAACCACAAATTACCAAGACAGCATGTCTCCCATCAAACCCACCATTCTTATAGAAATGATATCTAATGAGAACTACTGAGATGATGAGTTTAAAAAAACAATCATAAATGTTATCAAAGAACTCAAGAAATTGAAGGAAGGTGGGAACAAACATTGCACAAAGTTCAAAGATGGTAACAATTAATTCATAAGTGATGTCCAAGAAAATGCAAATAAAAANTAGCTAAGAATAATCCTGCAAAATAAAAGAACTGTAGGAGGTATCACTATTCCCAATTGCTAGTTTTACTATACATTCTGTTGTAATAAAAACAGCATGGTATAGGAACAAAAACAGACATATCAATCAATGAAGTTGAATTAAATATAAATGCACACAAATATGGATAAATGACTTTTGATAAAGTAGCCTGAGTAATAAACACACTGGTTAAAAACACATCAGCTTCAATGAATGATACTGTTCAAATTGGATGGCTGCACATAAAAGAATCCAAATTGATCCATACTCATCACCGTGAACAAAACTCAACTCCAAATGATCAATAATGTCAAAATAAATTCTAAGACACTAAAACTCATAAAAGAGAAAGAAAGAAATAGACATAAACTCATTGGCACAGGAAAAGACTTTATGAACACTGTTAACACATGCACTAAGATCATCAATTAGTATATGGGACCTCATGAAATTGAAAAGCTTCTTCATAGCAAAGGACACCATCATTCAGAAAATGTTGTAACCTACAGAATGGAAAAAAAGGTGAATATCTAAAATACATAGGGAACTTAAGAAATTAGATATGAAGCTTCATCCTACCACAAGGACATTAGCTCATCCTTGTTCATTGCTGTTCTCTTCATAATGGCCAGAAGCTGCAAACAACCGAGATGTCCCTCATCAGAAGAATGGATAATAAAAATATGGGATATTTACACAATGGAGGATTAATCAGCTGTTAAAAATGATATTATGTAATTTTCAGGCAAATCGATGGAACAAGAAAATAGTCCTCCTCAGTTAGCTAATCCAAACCCAGAAAGATAAATAGCATATGTATTCACTTATATCTGGATATTAGCCATGAAATAAATGATAATTAAGCTACAATTTGTGAACCCTGATTAGATAGGAATAGAGAAAGAGACTAGAGAGGACACATGGATCTTCCTGGGAGCAGGAAGTAGAATTGATTTTATGGGTGGAATGGAGCCAGCAGGGTGGGGGAAGGACAAAAAAGGGAGGACCTGGTGGGAAAGAGGAGATAGTATTGAGGGAGGCAAAGAGGGCAGAGACAGCTAGAATTGAAGGGGTTTTGAGGGCAGGATGGAAACCTAGTGCAGTAGAAAATAAAAATAAAATGATTACTAAAGATACTCTGCTGCACTCATATATTGGGGTGTTATTCAGCCATTATCAGAGACTTCCTTCTACAGCAATATGGGAACAAATATAGAGATCCCTAGACAGATATTATGCAGAGAAAGAGAGAGAACTTGGAACACACAGCTCTAAATAAGATGCCTCAATCAACTCCTTCCTCTCAGAACTTGAGGACCCCTGAGGAAGAGGAAGCAGAAGGAGTAGGTGAGACAGAGGGGATGAAGGATACTAGGAGAACCAGGCNCTCTAAAATAAATGAACAAAGCTCATACAAAATTACAGAGACTGAATCAGGAATCACAGGACCTACATTGGGTTACACTATCTGATGGGAATGTCTTTCTAAAAATGTGTTGCTCTGATTGGTTGATAAATAAAGCTGTTTGGCCAATGGTGAGGCAGAATAAGGTTAGGCGGGACATTCGAA
>LZPO01018269.1:3055-18489 GCA_001675575.1 Neotoma lepida | reverse complement strand
AAAGCAACAGCATGTAACGGCACACAGGTAAAGCCACGTGAAACACGTGGCGACAGAGATTTATAAAATGGGTTAATTTAAGATGTAAAAGCTAGCTAGCGAGAAGCCTGGCAGGGCCATAGTTTAAAAATGATATAAGCCTCTGTGTGTTTATCTGGGTCTAAGAGGGCCGTGGGAGCCGGGTGGGGGAACCGGACAAACTTTCGTCTACAACTATCATATATACTATAGCTTTCAGTTTCCACTTTATAGGACCCCTAAATGCATGAACAAGTTTGCTTCTGATTCTTGTTGCTACATTTTGGGGCCCTTTTAGTTTTCTTTTGGCTTAGCTTCTCCAACTTCAATACAATGATCTTTTTTAATTTTATGTTTTATTTTGCTATGTTTGTTATTATCTCTTAGAATCCTGTCCTTACTTAGTGAGAGACAAAAATGGAGTGGATTCAGATGGGATAGGGGGTGGGGAGGAACTGAGAAGAATAGAAGGAGAGGAGAGTGTATTCTTTTTATGTTATATGAGAAAAGAATATGTTTAATAAAAGGGGGGAAACAAAAACAAAAAGAATTAATCAAATGTCTAAGACTTCTTTTTGAGATTTTGTTTTAATTAAAATAGAGAAATAACAAAAAAGAAAAGAAAAATCAATTAAAAGTGGGGTACAAATCTAAACAGAATTTTCAAACTGGAAATATTTGAAATTCAAATGGCTGAGTAATAAAGAAATCTCAGCATCCTTAGTCATCAGAGAAATGCAAATCAAAGCTACTTTAAGATTTTATCTTATACCCCTCATAATGGTTAAGACCAAAAATATAAGGGACAGCTCATGCTGGCGAAGATGTGGAGTAAGAGGAACACTCATCCATTGGTGATGTGAATACAAACAAGTACAACCACNATGGAAATCAGTATGGCAGAGCCTCAGCAAGATGATTATCCATCTACTTCAAGATTAGCTATACCAATCTTGACCATATATCCAAAGTACACAGCATTTTACCACAGAGATCATTGCTCGCTATATTCATTGCAGTTCTATTCAGAATAGCAAGAAACTGGAAACCAACTAAATATCTCTCAATAGAAGAATGAATAAGCAAAAATGTGGTACATTTAAATAATGGAATATTCCTCAGCTATTAAAGAAAGAAAAATGAAATGTGCAATTAGTGGTTGGAACTAGAAAAATCATCCTGAATGAGGTGTCTCAGACACAAAAAGAAAAATATATTATGTATCCATTTATATGTTTATATTAGTCATTACATAAATGATAACCAAGCTACAATCCATAAAACCACAGATATTTGGTTTAGAGCAAGAGACAAGAGGAAGACAGATATTTCTCCCTAGGCAAGGGAAATAAAATCCATAGTTGTGGATAGATAGGTGTTGATATGGAGCAGGAGCATCAAATGGTGATGGGAGAGGAGAGTGGGATAAGGCAGGGGATATGATGTGAAAAAGCTAAAATTAAGGGACATTTGAATGGCAGTTATGGAACCTTAATATATTAAAAACTTCCTAAAATTAGATACATATATGAAGGTAATCTAAATGAAATTGCCAAATAATNGGTAGACAGAGCTGCAGCTGACCATCTCTTGTCATCAAATGAAGCTTCTAGTACTTGGATTGGGTTACTTAAAATTGACTTGTTGGACAAAGANGTCCAATGGGAATCGCCAAACAATTCAGACTGCTGCCAGGACTATACATTGCTCTTCACAAGCCCCATTGCTNAAGACATTGTGGTAAGTCCAACTTTAAAAATCCCCATAGGCTATAAAAGTCTCAACCCTGTAAAAATTCACAGTCCAAAGTCTCTTCTGAGATTCATGACAATCTATTAACTGTCATCCCCTGTAATCAAAATAAAAAATCAGATCACATACTTCCAACACATAATGGCACACAATATACATTATCATTCCAAAAAGAGGAAATGGAGCATAGTGAGGAAATGCTAGACCAAAACAAGACCAAAAATAAGCTGGGAAAACTCCAAACTCTGCATTTCCATGTCTGATGTCAAAGTGCTCTTTAGATCTTCAGTTCCTTTCAGTTTTGTTGATTGCAACACACTTCTTTCTCTTTGAGCTGGTTCCACTCCTGGTTAGCAGTTTTCCTCACCAGGTATCCCACAGCTCTGGGATCTACAACATTTTAGTGTCTCCACACAATTCAGGCTTTACCTTCACAGCTTCACACAATGGCCTCTCTAGGTCTCCTTGCAGGGACACCCCTGCCACATGCCTAGCCTCAGAAACTTTCTTTAGTCCTGGAGGGAGATCCCATAACCTCCTTCTTATATCAGTGACTCTAAAGCCAGAACCACATGGCTGACTGTGACAAGTTCTGTTGCTTGTGAGGACTGGAGCATGACCCCACCACTCAATTACAACTTCACCAGCTTTCTGTTTTTGACAATCTCTTTCATTGCCTAAGCTTGGCTGTCCTAGAACTTGATCTGTACACTATGCTGGCCTCAAACTTAGAGATCTGCCTGCCTCTACCTCCAGAGTACTACCTGGCTCTAAGCTTTTCTTTAATTCCTGAAACCCAGTTGGAAGCTTAGCTAGGTGAGATTTTGCCCTGAGGTCATCACTCCCTTTATTCCATTCAACATCAAGATTTTCTTGAATCTATCTCCCTGAATACATGACTTAGCTCTCTTCTGGGTGCTTCCTGATGCCCCTTTTTCCTCAAATTTTATGTTTTGTAACTTCCCTTGCTCATCTTGCTACTTTTCATTATTGATCTTCATGAGCATGGCTACTAGTAACAAAATGACACAGTCTACACTGGGCTGTTTAGAAATCTCCTCTGTAAATACAATTAGTCTAAAACTCTTCAATTGAGTCTCAGGAAGAATTTTAGACAAGGGCATAAAGCAGTCTTATTCTCCACCAAATTATCACAAGAACTCTCTAGGCCATATGCTAGCATTCTTCTCCTCTGAAAACTCTGGAGCCAGGCCCCCACAGTTCAAATCACACTCAGCACAGCTNTCTTCCATGCTCCTACTAGTATGGCCCATTAAGCTNCACATGAAGCATTCTAATGATTTCCTAACCCCAAATCCCAAAATCCACATTCCTACAAACAAAAACATGCTCTGGCCTATCAAAGCAATACCCCAGTTTGTGGTACCAACTTTTGTCTTAGTTAAGATTTCTATTAGCTGTGAAGAGACAACATGATCATGGCAACTCTTATAAAGGAAAACATTTAATCAGGACTGGTTTATTGTTTCAGAGTTTTAGTCCATTATTGTCATGGCAGGAAGCATGGTGGTTTGTGGGCAAACATGGTTCTAGAGAAGAAGCTGAGAGTTCTAAATCCAGATTTCAGGCAGCAGGAAGAGAATGCTACATTGGACTTGGCTTGAGCATCTGAGATCTTAAAGCATGCCCCTAGTGACATAATTGCTCCCACAATGCCACACCCATTCTCTATGAGCCTAAGGGAGCAATTTCTTTCAAACCACCACAGCAATGGTGGCACAGAAACTTGTAGGAGTAGCAAAATTTGTCTGATTTGACTTACGGCCCACTTCACTAGCGAGCACCCATACCTGACACACCTTGAGTAGCCAAGAACCTGAGACTAGATAGCCCAGAGACCTAGGATAAAAACGAATACTACTGGTCCAAAAAAGAAAAAAATGTACCAATAAAATGAGTCCTAATAATATTCTTCTATACTCATAGATCAATTCCTCATCCAGTAATCATCAGAGAATCTTTCTCCTGCAGCAGATGGAAACAGATACAGAGATCCACACTCAGATATTATTTGGAGAGAGAGAGTCATAATGGGATTTCTCCATCAAATTCTTCCCTTAAGAGCTCAGGGAACACCTTGAAAGAGTAAGCAAAAAATGTGTAAGGGCAAGAGCCAGAGGGTATAGAGGACACCAGGAGAACAAGACTCTGAATTAACTAAGCAAAGCTCATATGAACTCACAAAGACTGAGGTAGCAAGCATGGGCTTACATACATTATAACTTATACTTAAGTGTTTTTATTGGACTCTTGAGTGTGAGAACAAGTGCTTCTCTGATTCTTGTGCCTGTTCTTAGGACTCTACTTTCTTGTGAGTTGCCTTGTCCAACTTAATTGTTATGTTTTTTGTTTTATTCTTTGATATTTTATTTGTTGTGTTTGGTTGTTATCTCTTAGAAGCCTGTTCCTTTCTAATGAGAGACAGAAAGAAAGTAGATCTGGGGTTGAGAGCAAGTAGGGATGAAATGAGAAGTAGAATGTGAGGAAACTATAATCAGTACATATTATATGAGAAAAAAATCTTTTCTCAATACATGGAAAAAAATAATATCCAGAAAAAATGTTAAACAGAATATAGGAATCAAAACTTTGAATCAAGGGTAGGCATAAACACATCCAAGTGACTTTATTAAAAAAAACAAAAAGGTATAATTAAAATACAAAACAGCAATAATAAAACAATCAAAACATCAAAATGACTATATTCGACATACATATAAAATAAATAATCAATACAAATATTTTGATCTCAACTCTCCAGAATCATAAGACAGCTGGATGGATTAAGAAACAAAATTCATCTTTCTGTGGTCTATGAGAAACTCTTCTTAGCTTTAAAGATAGATGACACCTTAAGGTGAAAGAATGGAATAAAGCATTCTAAGTAAATGGGATCTGGAAGCAAGCAGGTATGGACATCCTAGTATATAAGAAAATAGACCACAAACTAAAAAGAATCAATAAAAATTAGGTTTATATTCTTATAAAGGGATAAATAATCCCTTTATAAGAATATATATTTATTTGTGTTTATAAGAATATATTTATAAGTATATATATAATATATTCATAAACTAAATTACCAAACTCTAGTGCATCTAATTTTATAAAAAAGTATAATAATAATGGAATTTAATATACAGATTAACACAAAATCAATAATAGTATGTGATTTGAACATCCCACTTTCTCTATTAGGTCACCAGGACAAAATATAAACAGCAAAACCCCAGAATCAAATGATATATTATACCAGATGGCTCTAAAAATATTTACAAGTGTTTCACCAAACACCAAAGAATAAGCATTCTACTCAGCAGCAAATAAACACTTCCCTGAAATGGATCTCATGCTGGGACACAAAGCAAACTTTATTTAATACATAAAGAAATACTGAAATAATTCCATATATTTAACTGAGTATTATGTGAAAAACTAAAAATTAATGACAAACAAAACTCCAGAAATAGTATAAACATTTGGCAATTAAACAACTCACTACTGAATGATGAATGGGTCAACAGAGAAATCAAGAAAGAAAATACATATTCTTGGGACCAACCTAAAATGAAAAAAAAAACACAACTAAACTCTTGGGGTACATCACTAAAATGAGTTCTAACAGGGGAGATTGTAGCCCTAAGTGCCTACATTTACAATAAAATATAGCAGAAATGAATGACTTAATGATATAACTCATGAATTTGAAAAAAAAGTAACAATCCAAATGCAAACCTAGTAGATTTCAAGAAATAATAAAAATCAATACAGAAATTAATGAAATAGAAACCAAGAAAACACAAACACATACATCAGAAAACAGAAAAATGAATACCATTGTACCAACTAAGAAAGAAAGAAAAAAGAATTCATGTTAACAGAAGCAGAAATGAACAGGGGAGTATTAAAACAGACACCAATGCATTTCAGAATATTTGGTTAATAATTTAAAAGCCTATGTTTGGTCAGTTAAAATTAAATAAATCTAAAAATAAAAACAAACCACACACACACACACACACACAGAGAGAGAGAGAGAGAGAGAGAGAGAGAGAGAGAGAGAGAGAGAGAGAAATAACACCAAAGGTGAGCTTCCATCCCTAACCAAGGCACTATTTTTAACTGACACCTACTCCAAAGGAAAAATTAGTTTTTTCCAATGGATTCCCAATGGGGTATATAAACCATAATTAAGGGTAGACTCCACATCCAATAGTAGATGGCCAACATAAAACTCAATAGTACTTTTGTAGGTTTTTTTTCTCATACTGATTTGAACATTTTTTTATCATGCTAATATTTTGCTTTTATAATATGGTTTTCAATTATAGTTTTAAGAGTTTTGTTTGTGTGCATGTTCATATGCTTTTTATGCTTTTTGTTTTAATTCTGGTTTGTATGTTTTATTTACCTGCTTATCAGATCTTTGAGTTCATGTCTAGCCTAGTCTACAGAGGGAGTTCCCAGACAGCCAGGGCTATGTATAGAATCCCAGTCTAGAAAACCCCNAAACCAANTAACCAAACAAACAAAACGTGGCAAGATACAACTTCTCTTTACAAAAAAAAGAAGAAAGAAAGACTGAATCAGACACTAGAAAATGGAAAAACATGTTGCTTTCATAGATTGGTAGAATTAATGTTGTGAAAATGACCATCTTAGAAAAAGTAGTTTACAGAGTCAAGGCAATCCCATCAAAATATGTACAACACTTCACAGAAATAGAAAAATTTTCTAAAACCAGAACTAACAAGAAAATACATCAGATAGCCAAAACAATAATTGAGAAAAAAGAATAATACTGAAAAGATTGCCAATCTAGACTTCAAGATATATTATAAAGTCATTGCAATAAAAGCAATATGGCACTGGCACAAATACAGACATGTAGAACAATAAAATAAATAGAAGATGCATATACATGAATACACATAACTACTACCATCCATTATTTATCAAACAGCCAAAATTATATATTCAAATTAATTTAGAGTGAAAAGGGGTATGATTTTCTGTGAGGATCTCATGGAATGACACTTATCAATACCAATAATATGACTTTGGGGTTTGATCTGAGATGTTTCATCCTGACTTTAGGGATAAAAGTTGTATACTTATATTTGGTAAGGCAAAACACTAGTAATATTTACCATGCAATCGAATACAGTGTTTTAGCAGCTCCAAGTTCAGAATAAGAAAGAAATATAAGTAAAATTGCAATTTTAATAATAGTCATTACAAAAACTTTATATCACACAAAGACTCATATTCTACACTACTGAAAAATAAATATCTTCCATTGCATGTTTTCAGTACAATATGTCAGTCCATGAAGTTTGTAGAGGCTGGGTCCATAGGAAGTCATCATAGCAGCACCATAAGTTCCCAAGCCTAATTCAACAACTGTTGTACATATATTAGTTCAGCAAAAGCAGTGGGCTTTCACAAACACAGTGACTTATACTTATCAAAATGAGAAATGCATATCTAGCAATGGGGCTTGAATAGCTGTAAGTAGAAGATGGCAGATGGTGTGGGCATATCACACTGGCACTGGAAATAGCAGAACAGACAGCCATGCTTACTATGATGACAGATTGACTGACTAGAAGAAGCCTGAATGTGCCTGTAGTGTTTTCTGTANTGTCTTAATTGGAGATATGAAAATCATAGCAGTGTCCATATTATTTAGAAATGGTAAGTCAAATTAATTTTATTCTAGGCTTCATGTATCTGACAAAAACTTTGAAAGGTACAATGATCTACATACTGACTAATTAGTATAGTAAATGAACTATTTTACTATCAGTTCTAATGATTTTAGAAGATGCCCTTTGAAACAAAATGAAGTGATCTCAGAAAGCATGGCTCTTGTACTGCTTTATATGTTTTATTGCTTTGTATAATAAGATAATATGTTCAATTACTTTTAAGAAAATATAACCACTAATACACTGAAGTATTATTCACTCTTACTTTACTTTCAGAAATTGCCTTATATCATCCAAAGATGACTGTCTTTCTACAGGAATGATGTAGTAAACTGGCCACTGAAGTAAGGAATCTGCAGTCCTCAGTCAAGAAAACATCATGGTAGCTGAATTTAAATGACCAATAACATACTAAATATGCCAACAACACAAGGACCTACCTCTCCTAAATCAGATGAATAGTATTACCTGAAAAATAGTATAAAGAAGCATAAATGTGAGCTTTCTTAAGAATTTAAAGTGCCACTGCAAAACTTTGAAACTCTTGTTGAAATAATTATGCAAGAAATTGTCAGCTTTGTGCAATGATTGTAACTATTTTGACCCATAGAGATTAACTTCAATCAAATGAGAGAAGGATCTCCAACAATGTCTACAGTAAACATGCTAAAATNTCAGTATTACATAAATTTAAGTGAGAAAAATGCACGGACCTATAGAAGAACCAGTAACTAACCCTTCTCCTTAGATTCAATCTATTCTCAACTACTGACAAGCATAATTCACTAGCCTGTGGGTGTTGAATAGATACATTTTGAAATACTTTTAAACATAATTTGACAAAGTGTATAAAAGTGAGTCAGTTTCAAGAAATCTTTATAGTGTATTACTAATCCAGTATTTCTATTTGTTTGATGAATTAATTAAATACTTTGAATTTGAGCAACAAAACTATTGGGTTTACTTATATACTTGGAATAAATACACTTCTGAAAAATCTATAGATTTTGTCAAAATTTTTCTCTTTCAAGGTGAAAATTCAAAAATCTATTCCATCATCCCACATGATAGGTGTTCAATTTACCAGTTCATTTGACTGGGGTGCTGTTTAATGATTATTTTAGACTCCTTAAATTTAATTATGTGGCTTGGATAAATCTACAAAATCAACTAGAAACACAGCAAGGCTGCTCCATGCTCCAGCCTGATTCCATTTTCTATGTTTGTAGACCTTAGTCTGTGGCCTGTACTTTACAACCAAGGCATTTGAACCTGGCCCTGCAAGGGGGCCTTTGACAGTGTTTAAAATGCAGCACAGTATTTGAAATAATTACTCTGTATGATGAGAACCAGAACTAAAGAAGTATACTCTGCTTGTCTTTAACTGTCAAGAGGTGAAAGTTGTAATCACATAACAATTACTATTTAATGAATTTATAGTTTTTTTGAAACAATTCTTTTATTTTGGAGATTGTAATATAATTACATCATTTCACCCTTCCCTTACTTCCCTTCAAACTCTCCTATATACCTGCCTTTGATTTCTTTCAAATGGCTTTTACATTAATTGTTGTTATATGTATGTATGTATTTATGTATGTATGGTCGGATAGATGGATGGATGGATGTGTCCCTATATACAGAATGACAATCTGCTAAGTCATTTGGCATTTCTTGTATGTATATTTTCAGGGATAACAATTTGGTTGGACAAATAACTGTTGTACTCTTCCCTAGGGAAGACTATTTCACTGGCTCTCGGCATTTCTTCATTGTCCATAGTCCGCGTAAAGCTGAAATCATTTAGGCTTTTTCTCTCATCCACCTTCACATATCTACTGCTACCATCCTTGTTCAGCTTGTGTTACAGCATTCCTGTTAGTGAACTATGTGAATGGAGCTTCTGACCTTTCTAGGAGACAATCTCATAAAAATTTCCCTAATCCCTTGTCTCTTACAGTATTTCCAGCCCCTCTCCTGAAATGTTCCCTGAGCCTTAGGATCAGGAATGTTTTGTACATGTGTTCATTGAGGCTTGGCTACACAACTCTGCATTTTTATTGGTTAGAGTTTTCTGTATTGTTCCCCATCTGTTGCAAAGAGAAATTTGCAAATAGTCCTTCATTTAGAGTAAATCTTCCTAGTTTTCTTTGTATCAATTACCATTTTCAAAAAACATTTATGTCTGTCACTCTCTTTGGCTGCTCTCATAATTGAGTCAACAGCCACATGTACTTTATTTCATTTCAAAGTATTATCAGGTACCACACAGCTTCAGTGTAATTGAGATACTTCTTATTAAAAACAAATCAACCCAACATAATCTCCAAGCCTTGCATGGATAGAAAGAGTGGTCAGACAAATTACTAAGAAAATTTGCTAAGAAGGTCACTAACTACAACATCTCTTCTGATTATCAGAATTATAAAATAGAAGTGAGATAAAGGGGCCATCCCGTAAACTGAAATGAAGTGACTACATTTTGAAAGTAACACAAAGTCCTTCAGGAAATAAATCAATCTTAGAATTGGCTATCCAATCAATTCTCAAGTTGAAGGTAGCATCTACCTTCTCTAGTAGAACAAGAACTAATAATTAAAAAAAATCAAAGAGAGAAAGAAAAGAAGTGCAAGATAATGAAGATGTAGAATATTTTTAATACAATCAATCTTTTGAAACCATTAATCCTATCTTCCCTGAAAGAAAATAAAATAATAAGTAATGAAGTGTGTACACATGANTCCACACCACTTTAAATGGAAAGTAGAGGTTTCCTGAAAGTGAGTACTTATTTACTAAAAGTAGCAATTCCAATCTGAATACTATACCCCCTTAATCAATATGCATTTCTCAATTAAATACCAAAAATGTTCCTGAATACATTACAGTTCATAGATGCTGAAATTAAGGATATAGTGAATTAAACTGATCAAACAGCCATACCATGTTCAATCACTGCACAATGATCACAGTGAATGTGCACCAGCTACATCAGAAGAAGGTGGAACCAGTGTCATAGATGTATAGACACATGTCCATTAAATCAGAGAGTACATATCATCATAGTTAAGATATAATGGACAGCCAAGGTTTGATTTGTTATCATCATATGCCACTTCACTTAGGAACGTGAATGAAATACGAATATGATAAAATTTAACTGATTTGCCTCATTGTGTCATTGCTCTATGTTACTTTCTAAATGTAGTTACATACAAAGGTCGTTGCAGTTTGAGGAATGGCCCCTTGATCTCATTACTAATTTATAATTCTAATAATCAAAAGGACATTGTACTTCATAAACTTCTTAGCCATTTTCATAGTAATTTGTCTTCATATTCAGGAGTNGCTTGGTGGTCATTATGCTAGATTGATTATTTTTTACTAAGAAACATTTCACATATGCTAAAATGGTGTGAAATATGATTCAGTAGGTATTTAAACTTATTAAAATATTCAAATATTTCCACAATGTTTAGTAAACAACTGTTTTCTGACAATTCCCAAGTACCTCCTACAAAGCCAAACCAGTGACACAGTATGTCTGGTGCACTATGCCCTGGGATCCTTTGAACTCCAATCTCATCAAGGACAGATTAATGTGACATAATAGAGCTCTGCTTACATTTGGAGAATCATTCACAATAGCACACATAGAAAAAAAAAACACACATAAAATAATAGCACCAATTCCAAAGTGACAATTTCCTCTGAGAAAAAGGGAAGTGGATTTTTTTTCTAAATGAATAAGTAAAGATTATCAAGTGTTCAGGTAATATTATATCCCTTAAAATAAATTGTTGGCATGTAAAGCATTCTGTATTACTCTATTAATTGTACATGGACAGTNTGCCATTTTATATGCATGTTCCATAAATATATGTTAATAAATAATGCATTATATAGATTCTGTAAATAATGATAAAATATGTATTAACAAGATGTAAGGTAAGGTTATATAGCTTATGATAAACTGCTAGCCACAGTATATCAAAAGGTATATTTTGACATTATTATACAATTTCTAAATGCCTGCATTAGATGAAATATCAAAGTGTCAATTAACTGCCATCTATGGTAGGGAAAATATTCTTACATGAGAAAGATTTCCTGTTTCTCTGAATGTAATCAACATTTCTGCTCATAGGCAAAACATTTTTCAATTGCCACAATTTAATTTATTTTTTTACAGTGGGAGCTTTTCCTAATAAAAGGATCACATAGGTTACATATTGAAAATATCAATCTAGAATAATCCCAAAGCTAATTTTCAAGAATCTGTGGGTTGGCCTTGCAGGAATTAATATTTAATAAGATTTCTATGCGATCCTGTCAGATACCTGGGCACTAAATTGTTATTTTGTGAAAGACATTTTCTCTTTCTTTTTCTATCACTATGATTTTCACAATTGGGTTGTAAGTCTCTATTACAATAGTAATGTAAAATAATAGAAGTCATATTATTCTAACTTTTAAAAATTTAGAACTTATTATGCTACATAGTACTTACAGAATGATAGTGAAATGGGCTATGCACTCATAGGATTCCACATTGTTTCAAACAGTAAACACAATAAAAACATCATGTGTTATAATTGTCTACAAAATTATTATCATTGTTTTTGTTATGCTGCATGCATCACACATCATAACCAATTTCTCTATCTTCATTACAGGAATACATTCAGTTTATACATTGGGTTTCTCTTGATTACATAGTCAAGTTATATAGTGAAGAACAGAACTGAAAAGCAAAGATATCCAAGAAGTATATAGACTTACTATCTTTCATTCATTAGAAGATACATAAAAACCTGACTGTGGGTCTCTGCACCTGCTCCNATCTGATGCCAGAGGAAGACTCTATGATAAAAATTGGACAAGGCACCCATCTATGACTCCAGCAGGATATAACTAAGAATCTTTTTTTTCTGTTGTTTTGGCCTGTAGTGTTTTGTTCTACACCAAGTCTCTGGGCTATCCAGTTTCTGGTTCCTTGCAATCCAGGTAGTGGTGGGAATGGGTTCTCTCTTCACTTGGGCCTCAATTTAAACCAGACAATGTTTGGCCACTCCCACAAGTGCAGTGCCACCATTGTTCTAACACATCTTTCAAGCAGGACAGATCGTAGGTCCAGGGTTTTGAGGATGGGTTTATGTTCAGATTTCTCTTTCAGGAGACTTCAGAGTACCTTCTTGCAAGAAAGATACTACAAAGTAGGGGTGCATGTAGGCACCAGCTTGACCTCTCTATCTTCAATGAGCTCTGTAGATGTATTCTGCAATGGTGCCCCACTGTCAGAGTTTGGAGAGCAATCCTCTGTCCTAGTATCAGCCTGGGATGTTGAGGNATCTGAAGGGGACCCCATTGGTCAACAACTCAACTGAATGAATTTCAGTTGCACCACTGGAAATCTTGCCTGGTTACAAAAGATTGCCAGTACAGACTGTATTCTCCATTACTAGGAGTCCTCACTAGGGTCACACTCATAGATTCCAGGAATTTCCACTGCAATGGGTTACCACACTGCCCTCATGTCCATCAATTTCTACCATATTTCCCTGCACTTTCCCTCCATCCCTTCCTACCCCCACACCTGATCCTTCTCACTTCAGTCCTCACCTTTTCCAGTCCACCAGCAAAATCACTTCTATTTCCCCTTCCCAGGGAAATCTACATGTTCACCCTANAGTTCTTCTCTTTACCTAACCTCTGTGGAACTGTAGATGGTATCTTAATCATTTACTTAATGGCTAATATCCACTTATAAGTGAGTATATACCATCTTTGCCTTTCTGGGTTTGGTTTACCTCAGTCAGGATGGTTTCTTCTACTTGCCTCCATTTGCCTACAAATTTTATGATATCATTATTTTAAATAGCTGAGTAATACTTCATTGTGTAANTGTACCATGTTTTCTTTATCCATTCTTTGGTTGAGGGATATCCAGGTTGTTTACAATTTCTTGTTATTATGAATAAAGCCTCTGTGACCATAGTTGAGCAAGTGTCCTTGTGGTGGGATGGATCATCCTTTGGGTATTTGCACAAGAGTGGTATAAGTGGGTCTTGGTAGATTGATTGTCCATTTTCTGAGGAATTGTCATATTGATTTTCATAGTGGCTGTGCAAGTTTGCACTCCCACCAGCAATGGAGGAGTCTTCCCTGCTCCAAATGCCCATCAGAATGAGCTGTCACTTGTGTTATTGACCTTAGCCATTTTGACTGGTGTAAGCTGTAATTTCAAGGTAGTTTTCTCTTGTAATTTCCTGCTGAGTAAACATGTTGAAGATGCAAGTGTTTCTCTGCCATTTGCATTTCCTCTAATGAGAATTCTCTATTTGGATTTGTACTGCATTTTTAATTGAGTTATTTGTTTTGTTCTTATCTAGTTTTTTTAGTTCTTAAATATTTTGAATATTAGACATCTATCAGATGTGGAGCTAGTAAATCATCTTTTCCCATTATGTAGGTTGCCAGCTTGTCCAGTTAATTGACTGTGTCCTTTCCCCTACAGAAGCTTTTCAATTTCATGAGGTTCCATTTATTAATTGATGATTTTTGAACCTGTACTATCAGTGTTCTGTTCAGAAAGTTGTTTCCTATGCCAGTACATTCAAGGCTATTCCCCACTTTCTCTACTATGAAGTTCAGTGTGTCTGATTTTATGTTGATAACTTTGATTCACATTGAGCTGAGTTTTGTGCAGGGTGATAAATATGGATTTATTTGCATTCTTCTACATGCAGATTTCCAATTTGATCAGCGCTATTTGTTGTAGATGCTTTCATTTTTACAGTGCATATTTCTGATTTCTTTATCAAAAAAATGGGTGTATATATGTGTGTAGATTTATGTCTGAATCTTCACTTTGAGTCCACTGTTCAATGTGTCTGTTTTTACGCCAATGCCATGGATCTTTTGTTTGATTGTTTGTTTTACTATAATTCTGTAGTTCAACTTGAAAGCAGGCATGGTGATAACTCTAGCAGTTCTTATATTGTTCAGAAGTGTTTTTGTTATCCTGAGGGTTTTTTTTTTCCATAAGAAGTTGAGAATTGTCCTTTCAAACTCTGTGAAGAATTGTGTTGGAGTATTGATGAAGATTGCATTGACTCTGTAAATTGCTTTTGGTAGAATGGCCATCTCTACTTTGTTAGTCCTACTGATCTGTGAACATGGAAGATTTCCATCTTCTGATATCTTCTCCAATTTCTTTCTTCAAATACTTGAAGTTTTTATCATACTGGTTTTTCACTTGCTTGGTCAGAATTAATTCAAGATATTTTGTATTATTTGAGGCTATTGAGAAGGTTGTTGTTTCCCTGATTTCTTTATTAGTCAGCTTGTCATTTGTATATAGGAGGGTGACTCATATTTTTTCCCTTAATTTTGTATTCAAGCATTTTGTTGAAAGTGTTTATCAGCTGTGGGGTCATCTGGTAAAATTTTTAGGGTTACTTATAACTACTATTATATCATCTGCAAAAAGCTATGCTTTGATTTCTTCCTTTCCAAATCACATCTGCTTGATCTCTTTCTGTTGCCATATTGCTTTAGCTAAAATTTCAAGCAATGTATTGAAAAGCTATGGATAGAGTGGGTAACTTTGACTTGTTCCTGATTTTAGTGGAATAACTTTATGTTTCTCTATATTTAATTTGATGTTAGTTATAAGCTTGTTGTAAATTGTGTTTATTATGTTTAGGTATGCCCCCTGTTTCCCTAATTACTCCAGGACTTTTATCATGAAGGAGTGTTGGATTTTTCCAAGCGCTTTTTTGACAACTAATGAGATAATTTGTGTTTTATTTTCAAATTTCAGTTTGTATATATGGTGGTTTATATTGACTGATTTTTGCATGTTGTAACATCTTTGCAACTCTGGGATGAAACCTACTTGATCATGGTGGATAATCTTTTTTTTTTTTT
>LZPO01018268.1:25090-36357 GCA_001675575.1 Neotoma lepida | reverse complement strand
TCAGTATCTCCTCCATCATTCCTCTGAAACCCTCTTGTTGTCATCATCCTCTGAGTACCCAGTGCCTCTGCTGGGTAAGCTGTGCCCCGCTGCTTGCTTTCTCTATGCGCAGGATGTCTTTCATCATGTATGTACCTGTCAGGGCACTGGTTATATTGAAAGTGTGTATTTTGTTCTTTCTAAATTTTCCTCCCAGAACGATCAACCCTCACTCCTGTTAAATCCTTCTATTTCATGGCTTATTCATCTGTGCTCTGGCTATTTATTTATTTATTCATAAGTCTTAGCCCACTACCCCTCCTAATGTGGGCTCTAATCTTTATGAAAGAGGGGCATAGTTTATTCATTTTTAAAACCTCAAATGCAGCAAGGAGTCATGCCATTTTTTTCTAAGTGCAGTGAACCTAATGTTCCTTTTAATGTATGTTCAGTTCCTTCCATAACTGTTTTAAGAAGAAATACCAATGGGCTCTACAATTGTGAATTTTGATATTTTGATATAATAAATTTGTCATTAGCAAAAGGATAATAAAGTAAAAGTCAAAATAATGGAAAGTCAGAGTCCATCTGGGAAGGGCCAACTCTTGCCTCATAGAGCCTCACATAGAGCAGAGCACCAGTTAACCTTGGTCATCTGGGTGAAAAGTCAGATCTTCTCAGACACTTTGACTAGAGAATGATGGCAGAGACTGTAGTTCGATATGAACATTTGTGAATGAACACAATGTGTGACTACTGAAAGAGAACACTATAGGCTCTGTTCTATAGGTAAGTAGAGTCAGATAGTTAATAACTGTCCTGGTTTGCTGAAGCTCACAGATACGAAGTGAATGGTTTGAGGTAAGGTGAGATCTCGAGCAACCAACACTGTCCTCACCCAGCTAGGCTTTCCATAGATACATCAGAAGCTGATGGGCCAGTTGTAACCCCTGAGGAGTTCATTATGGTCCCCAGCCAGGGGTAATTGTCCATGGGATGCAAATGACTCCACATCACAGAGCAGGAAGTTCAGCTGCACCCAGAGGAACTCTGATAAGTGAGCAGTTACTAAATGTGCTTCTCTGGGAGAAATGGAAATTATGGGAGGTCTGGTGTGCTTATACCTGCATGGAGCTTTGCACTCTGTGGACAGGGAGGAAGAATGACTTCAGAGGGAAGGCAAGCTAGTCACATTCTACAAGATGTGCAAACTATACACAAGACCTTCCTTCTTCACTGACAGGCTGTAAGACGGAAAGAAATGCAGCAGCCCTGATTGTCCTCTGATGATCATGACAAAAATACCCTGAAGCACAGCAACTTAGCAAGGGTCCAAATGGAACCCAAGCTCCATATGAAGGAATGAGTTGTACGTGTAAACGCTTTCTTCAGGCCATTTGCCACATGCTTCATGATGGATTCCATCTGCTTATTTTTGGCCAATGTTACAGGAACTTAGGGAAGAACCCACTGAAGCTCAGTCACAGAGCAGTGATTTGGAATGTGCCTTCACAAGGACAGGCTTCCTACAGAGTCAGGATCCCCAGCAGGGGAAATACATTCTCATTGACTCATTCATCCTAAAGTAGCTCTTGGGACTTCCCATAGGATCACAGCCCCCACACTGCAGTTTAAGGACACTCCCTGGTGACTTCATGGCTCTAACCCCAAACCTTTCTGCATGCAAAGCCCTAATCCAGCTGGGTTGGTGCCTCTCACTGGGATCTGTTCCCATCTGTCCCCTTGTCTAGTCTTGTAGAAGATGCTAAAAGGGTCCCCAACTTTGCCCTAAAAGGAAGACATTTACATAAATGTCAAGTGAGCAGTTAAAAAATGTTGTTTACAGGACCTTGGGGTACATACAAAGAAGTAAGTGAGAGGTGGAGGATTCGGTCGTCTAAGACGCTCAGAGAGAGTGGCTTTCTAAAACTACAGAGAGTATTATAGTTAAACCTTGTCCTTGTGGATGGGCATAATCTTTCCTAAATGGAGAATAAAAGAGAAAATTCTCCCTCCCCCACTTTACCATGGATCAGCTGCAAACTTCTTAGAAACCGCTCCATACTGCCTGTATTTTTAAGGGAAAGAGGCCTTTGCTGCTTTGAAGAAAGTCTTTTTGGTCATAGTGATCTGTGTGCACCCTGAACAGTATCCAGAGAGGAAAGAAATGCCTTTGATGCCTCTCCTGATGTGACCCTCCTTTTCAGAATGAGTTGGTGTGGGCATATTTAGAACTTTATTATTTTGATAAAAAAAATTTAAAAACAATAAAATTCAAGGAAATATTGCAAATTCATTGAGGATTTTCTGTACTATTTTCCATACAGCCTTCACTAATTTACATTCCCATCAGCATGTATAAGTTTCTCTATATCTTCCCAGCATCTGTTATTTTTTTCTTTTTGAAAAAAAATATTTTAACATATTTAGTCTCTTTTCCTCAGTTCCTCCTGGAACCACCCTCACCTCCTTCCTATCCCTTTCCATCCTCTGAACTTCTTGAGTTTATTTTGTTTCGTCCAGCTACTCCTGAGAGTAGGTCCTGCCCTGGCTTGTGGTCCACCAAACTGGCTCTTCCTTTCCTAGCATCAATCAGATGCCAATAGCTCTTCAGCTAGTGGTGGGATCTCTTGCGTCTTTTGTTTGTATTGATTGCTTTATACTCGTCCTAGGAGGCTATGTAGCAGGTACTAAGCTTTGTTTTCCTTTCCAGTTGAGCAGACTACCTCCCTCTGTTCTGATCTGGCACTTTTCCATGTACTGTAGTTGCTGCATATAGAACAGTTTCTTCTAAGGCAGTTGTCATTCTGCACAGACTCAAGGCCCAAGTCTAGTAACTTAGAAACACATAAGAAATGCCATAGTCACAAGCAATAGGATCATTGCTATTAAACTGTTAAATCTAAGAACAAGAGTAGAGGTAGACTTGCATGTGTAGGGTGAGAGTGTGAATGTCTCCATTTGAAATAACCAGCAAAAGTATCTATTGTGATCAGTGGCCTTAGACTTGGGATATGCCCTTAGATAGGTTTTTTTTCCCCCAGTTTCTATTTCCTGATACATACATAACAATGATATCAACTATCTTTCAGGAACTGTGTCAAATTAAGAGCTATTACATATAAAATATGGAGAAAGCAGGAAGAGTTAAATGATTAGATCCTTTCAATCTTCACTTTAACTCATAAGTCTAAAAACTATTTTTTACACAATCTGGACCTTTTCCCCCCCAAGTTTTTATGTCCAGAAACACCTCCAGGAAAACCACTCCTGACTTCAGATTTTGATCAAAGACTCATGGAAACTAAAGGGGTCTTTGGACCATTTATTGGCCAATTAGAGTTACAGTTACAGATTCTTGGGGAAAGACAGCCAAAGGCTGCCAATGCCTGTCTTTAAAAGGCACGTTATATTCTCACCAGCTTACACAAAGTGGGAATATTGACTCCTTTCAGAAGACCCTGCTGCTCACAGAGATTCAACCTCATGGCAACCCTGTGCCTTATCAGAGTTCCCAGACTTCCCTGCCATGAAGTTTTGATTACAAATAAAGAGGCAAAGCACTGAAAATCCGTACCACACATGCTGTCCTCGTAGATTTATTTCACTGAGCAGATTCCTCCCTCTCTAAACCCCTTCCTCAACATTATGCTGACCCCAATGTGCAAAGAACCTACCCTCACTTCAAACCTACTTGACTCACAAATGTTACTGCATCTAACTTGAATTTATCGCAGCCCTACCCTCACAGGCCTGCATATCCAGGTCAACTCTCTATACTACTTTCCATCCTGGCTTTACCAACTTTCATGCTCATCAATAGTGTATAAGTTTCTTTTTCGCTATATCTTCCTAGTATCTGTGTTTAACCCACCTGAGTTTCCATCTTCCTCTCACCTGAGAGTTTATGTGTGTTTGCCTTCAGGTGTGTTCTTTTTGAAGCCGGACTTAGAAAACCACAGAGATTAAATGACCTTATCAGAATCGCCTACCCATACAACCTGCACACCTGAACTTTGTATCTGAAATAACCTTCCTTCATGCACTGTTCTTACATTCCACACTGAATGGTGACCATAGTTGGATGTCACAAACAGCATAAGAATGGTTTTTGAACTTCATAATAGGAAATATTTATCAGTGGATGAATGCCTTCCAACCTTCTAGTCCTTCCCAATGTGGCTCTTTATTCTCCCCACTCTTTCCTCTGGTGAATTCTACCTATAATAAATTTCACTGGCCCTGATCCAAAGATAATGTCTTTCATAAGTCATTTTTTTCAAGTGTGTTCAGTCTTAGTTTTCTGTTTGGAAATCCCCCCTGCTCTCCCTCTCTCTTGTGCATTTCACAGGTATCATCCTTCAGAGCCTTCTATTCTTTGGTGGGGAGTATGCATGTCACATGTATGTGGAGGTCGTGAGATGACTGTAGATGTATTCCTCAATCACTTGCCACCATCCATTTTTGAGACAGGGTCTCTCACTGGATCTGGAGCTCACTGGGCTGGAACTCACTGGGCTGGAGCTCACTGAGATGCCCTTTACCAACAGCTGTCTCCCCAGGCCCCAAAGTCACCTCCTTTCCAAGAGAAGAGAAGTCTTTCTCCCTCAGAACTCATATTAAATTTCTCTTATGATCTCTGATGAAAATTAGATCAACTTCACTTAAAAATGCTACCAAAAGCTCGTTTGAACAAATTGCTTGATGAAGATACACCATCTACTCCCCCCGCCAAATTCATTTTACTCTTTCTCAAGGTCTTCCCATGCCCTAATGGGTGTCTTTCAAGGGAGATCTGAGAATGTTCTTTCCAACCCATAATGTTTAAAAACATGTCATGTGTTTCAAAAGGAGACAAGAGTGTGCTGGCGGATTGGTTTTGAGCATACCACAATTCTCTGTCAGTCATCCTCACTCAAGCCTCTTGAATCATTGAGCTAGCTTTCCTGTTCCACTTAGCTCATCCATTGTGCCCGTCAGACGATTGGATACCCGGCCCCAGGACAGCAGGCTGTAATGGAAATACCTCTTCCAGGAGGTAGTGATGTACAGAAGAGTCAGAACTAGGCTTGGAAAGTCCTGCTCTGTTGAAGTAAAGTTTATTATTAGGGGTCTAGAGTTACTATGAACGAAGTAGGTCCAGGAAGTTATGTGACTGCTGAGATGGGAAAGATATTTACTTTATGAAGGGGCTCACAAGTGTGACTTGTTTCTGTGATGGGAATAAAAAAGGAGATGAGAAAAACTGTTTCTGAGCTTAAATGTGTGACATGTCCAGAATGGTAAAATGACCAAGAACTAGAGGAAAANGCACTAGGAGAATGGCTTCCACACTGGCAGAAGATGGCTAGAGGAGATTTCCAAGGAAATGCACATTCAGCGTAGAGACCAAAGGCATCTTGCTTTTCCACTGTGATTCATTCGCCCTCGTGTTCTTGCTCTCTTCGGCGCAATCACTGGAGCCNGTACACAATTCCCTGCCCTTGATCTGAGAACTCCAATGTGCTGTTACCTGGACAACGGAGGTGTGGAAAGCCGAGTTGCAGTTCAGATAAAGTTCCAGCACGGGTTCTCATTGTTCCCTTCTTGAGTGCCCACCACAGGCATGGGGTGGTTCAGATTACACTAGATTTCCATTCTAAATAAGCCCCTAATTAAAAGTAATACCCTTTCTCCATCTGCTCATAATTCCAACAAACCTTTTATGCCTTTGGGCTCAATTTCTCAGGCTCAGTCTGTGCCCCGGAAAGTCTGAAGTGCTTTGCCAGGAGGTAGAGTGGGAGAATGAACTTTCTTTTTTTCAAATCAATCTTTGAAAGTAAATTAGGTGAAAATCACTTTAGATGTCTATCTGCATGCTTTGGATGTTACTAGCTCAAAAGAACAGCTCTTTGTCCGAAGACTGAACCAAACAGGAAGGCACAAAACAGAGCTTGATGCAGATGTTATCCATTGAATTTGTAATTTCAAAATGACTAGTGTAACTTGAAGTGTGAAAAAGTCATTGGCCAGCGGTGCAGTGTTTCGGCTTGTGTGTGATGGGGGAGAGAAGCATGAGGATGGGGCAACTCAGAAGGTGCAAGGAGTGGTCACTTTTGCTCCATACTCAGTATTGACTTTCTGTGTACCTTCTTGAGACTGAAGAAACTCAACTTTGCTCAATATGATAACAACACAGCTGGGGCATGAAGAAATTTCCCCTTTTCTTCTACGCACCTTGTTAACTTTCTAAGCAATTTGCAATGTGGGAGGCAATCCCATTAATACATGAGTTCTAAGATCTCCTACTTCACTCTTTTCCCCTCCTTACCAACATCATCATCCAACAGAAAAGGTCAAGACAAACATTCACAGGACAGACAAATTTTAGAGGAACTGGCCCCNGGCAATGCTTGCACAGCATTACACAAACCCACTTCTCTGTGCATCTCACCCCACGTTCAACCATGTTTACATTCTCAGGTGCCCCTCAGAGGGAAGTTCTACATATTCTGAGGATCTTGCAGGCACGTTTTGGAACCATGATGCTCATAGTGATCGGAGAGCAGTCTTCCTGGCAAAGGAACTGGATACAGTTCCCCTCGCTTACTTGTGCAGACTGTCAGGGCCACAGTTGTCCTTAGCACTTAATTTGGTCTTCGAAGTAAGTCAACCATGCGTGATGGCTTGGATGGTGCCATTTCCAGGGCTCCTCACCTGTGTGATATTGGATAGGCCTCTCTGGTAGTGAAGTTACATTCTATCTTCTTGGGAGCATGGTCAGGATTTAGAGAAAGCAATGACAAGTGACACAATGGGCTAAAAACCAGCTTGATCTTGGTCAAGCATCTGAGAAGTTCTGTCCTTCATATCTGACTGTTCAGAACCACTGTTTCCTTTATTTGATCCCTTCTCCAACATTCACAGATAAAAAATGAATCACTGTGACCTGAAAAGAAAACAATGCTGACAAATAGCACCTTTGGGAAACAAAACCACATTTATCTCTCCTCTTTGAATTCTCAAGTCGAAGCTTTGCTGGGAGAAGTTAGCAGTGTGACTCTGTGAAGTGCCAACTTACTCAAACCTAGAGACAGCGATTCTTCTAGCCCTCCCCACCATAGACCTGCCCATCCTCACAGGACATAGAGCCTGTCTCAAACACTGCCCATGCCACCATGGGAGTTAATGCAACAACCAGAACTTTCTAGAATATGCCTAATTTTGAAAGACAGTTACAGAATAAGAATGTGTAATATTATTTGATAGTTAAAAAAGCAAAGACATAGGGTACAGATTTACATATGTCTAAACAAGCATAAACAGGGTATAGAATCATAAATTTATGAAAACAGAAGGCTCCATCAGCCATTCCATCACAGGATTGCATTGAAAGGTCTTTCTGGAACACTTCAAACTTGTCATTGCCTGGTGTGGGATAAGTCTGGGTACATGCGGAGTTTATGACTACCTACCTTGTGTATCAATTCAAATAAAAGACATGAGTGCTATAAACTGTAACTATAATCTGAGATTTTATCAATCTGTCCTTTCCTTATCCAACTTTTCTATAGTCTTTTAGCTTTCTTTGCTCATGTTCAGTTAACTTTGACCCCTCTCAGCCAGTAAAAACCTCTCAGCCATGGCTGGCCCTGAGCTTCTGGGCCCACAGCATTGCACTCCAGGACTGCCTTGCAAACTGAATGTGCCCATTTTTATAAAACCCTGTTTGCTTCATAAAATGCAGATCAAGCAGCAGTTCCACATCTTTGTGCTATGATATTTGCAATGAAGCTGCTTATAGAGTCCAGGGATGCATATGAGACTCAACCCATTGGCATGTGAACTGTATGAGCATATGGCTCATTCAGCTGAGGTTAATGGGCTCTAGGTAAAGCCACTGACTTTTTCCTTTGCCTTTCCTGAACAGATGCCGATAGCAATACAGTTGCTCCAGAGGGGAAGCATGGGATGCTGAGTGACATCAGGTNGCTAACTCCTNTTCTGAAGTGAACTGAATCTGTGACCTTTAGTAGTTACCTCTTCTCTGTAATCTTAATTTCTTTCTTTAATTTTANAGTACAAAGCTTGGAATGATGGCTGAGTCCCTACCAAAGGTCTGTGAAAACATTGTTTCACTCATTTATTTACTCCAGAAATTTTTGTTAAATACCTGTAGCTAAACATCTATAGCATGCACGTTTCAATGCTGTGTTTCTAAAACTCCGCTCAGAAAAAGAGCCATCTCCCATCTCACTCGCTCTCATTTTCCTCTGTTTACATTCTATCATACTGTAATAGTCCAATAATACACATCAGAACAGATAACCCCAGGAAATACACACACACACACACACACACACACACACACGAGTTTCTGAGCAATGAAAAGGTCTCTCTGAGTATTAACGCAAGGACCCAAGATTCTTCCAGTCTTGTGACTGTCACATTCAATGATGGGCTTTTAAGGTTGATGACAGATAGACTGCAGCCTGTGAACCAAATAATCCTTTTCTTCCTCAAGTTGTTTTTGTTAGTGTTTTATCATAGGGACCGAAAAGTAAACTAGAAAAGTGTGTGTCTGTTCATACATGCTAATGTATGCTAGAGACATAAGATCTTGTTTGCTTTACCTTGACTCACATTTGTTTCCTTTAGTAAATTATGAATTATGCAAAAAGCAAGTCTTAGAGGACTTGTCCCATAGTAGGTGCTAAGTGAAAGGCATTGTGTTGTTTATAACTCAAGTCCCTTGAAACGATATACAGTAAAATAGGCCAGAGTCTACCAACCATCCACAAGCAGAGCTACGGATATGTGTTGGGGGGTTGGGTCTCCTGAGTTATCTATCAGGGCAGCACATCCATACACAGAAGATAGAGAGGGAAGGAAGCATCAGATATAGAAGCAAAAAAGAGAGAGAGGAACGAAGAAGAACAGTAACTCGAAAGATTTGAGAGGTCCTTAGCTCAGACTCCCTTGCTTGGATCCTGTTCTTAAAGTCTCCACTCTAGAAGCTGTGTGTGAACAAGTCACTCAGCATCCCTCCTCTAGAGAGCTGTGCAGAGTCATTTCTAAAGAAACTAGCCAAGTCCAGTGCCATCTACTGAGAGCAAGCCCTCAAGGGGTCTAGGGAGCACTTCCCCTAACCTCACTAATCTGCAGTGTAGGAGTTTAGTGAGTACGGGGTTGGGTAGAATGGAACTGCAAAGCCCTAAATTAACATTGCTGAGAGCAACTTGGGCAGCAAAGNTCCTGGCCTTCCCTGAGCTGGATGCTCAGGGCCTGGCACCATGAGCTATCAAAATCAATCAAGCATATAAACAAGTCTCCTGAGGATGATTAATCCTTGCTGAGAAGGTGCCAGGAGGCAAATGATGTGTCAATAATTCTATAGTCAGCTCTAATAGGTCAGGCCCAGTGGGAAGTGTTGGCAATGCTGGAACAGCCAGGCGTGTCTTGACGAAACATAAAGGTGTTAGCTTAGCCTATTAATATTTTTCTTGGATAATAATGAAAATATTGCTNGAAGGATCTTCTATTCCCTCTATGCTGATGCCTATCCACCCCTAAGTTGACAAGGGGAAGAGTCTCAAAGCTATTTACTGTCCTTTTTGGGGAAAACTAATGGTCATTTTCAAATTCTGATTCATTCTTTTATGCAATAAGNCTACCAACTACAGGCTAAGGGCCAGATGTAAAGCAAAAGGCAATAAAGATTTAGCATTTGTTCTCATGAAATTTACTCCACATTTGGGAAGAAAGACGGTAATCCAATGGGCAATCATGACGACTGACTGTGGTGAGCGCTCTACAAAAGAACTCAGCAAACACCTTGGAGCCTGCTTAATCAAGGAAAGACTTTCAAAAAAAAAAAATCCTGCAGTCTGATGGAAGGAAAGACCCAGCTATGTGAAGAGTAGCTGGAAGTGTGTTCCAGGCAAAGAAAATGGCATGTGATCTTTGTAGATCTCTGTGAGTCCGAGGACAGAAGTTGACCAGGGATTGAACCCAAGCAAGACATGCGCAGAAGTGGNGCTCAGTCTGGCCTGAGGCTACCTGAAAAGAAAGTAGAGTGGAACACTTTCTTGATTTCATGTTTTAGGATTCACATGAGTTCTTATGACATTTGGGAACCCCATATAGTGAATGACACAGAGCACACTCACAGCTATAGGAGANATGGGGTGGGGGGCTACTGTACTTACCAAGCAGAACCCNCAGAACCTCAACCACCATATAAAGGTGAAACACAGGTCAGAACCAGGCCTGCTACAGAACTTTTCTCCCTATTCCTTGCCATTCTCATCAGTCAGTCACAAGTGTTCAAACTAGACTTAAAGGTACTTATCACAGCACATAGCAAGGGAGGCTGCGGCATCCAATGNCCGCCGGAGACAGGCCTACCCACAGATGGCCTGAGGGAAAGGCTTGGGCTAAGAAATCAGGTTAGCAGCCAGGTCATTTATCATTGGGTTATAAGTTCATGTAAGATAAATATATGATTCCTAATAAAAACAGACATCCAGACAAGGAGGTTCTTTAACAATGAACAAGACTCATGCTTCCTTCGCTCTGGCAGGCGTCATAGGCATTGTTCCAGGCCATTTCCGCTGTAGCCCAAAGATAATAAAAGGAGGGATTCATTTTATTCACAGAGTGTCTCCTACGTAATTGCCCCCAGGCATTGGGACCATTTTCAGTCTTGCTTTGCTACAAGTAAATAAATTCTAAGCAAATAAATTTCCTAAAGGCTAGTACGGCCTGGCCGAAGTGCCACCTGTGTGGTAACTTCAGACCAATAAGATCCAGACTGTTTAAAGACGCATNTAGAGAGGCCTTCCTGAGGCAAGAATGTCNTGACGAAGCCCACATCATGAGCTTGTTTGACTTGGCATTTGCTGAAGCAGCATTCATTCTTCAGGCATATTCNGATATAAATCCAGTGTTATTCATCTATAGCCTGAGCCTAGTCATTAAAACTCAGGCCAGAGTTTCCCATTCTTCCTGGATCAGGTTTTACTGCATGAATGAAGAAAGCTGGTCACATGAACATATCCATTCCCAGTTATCACAAATGTGAACCAAAGGCAGCAAGAGACAAAGGAAGACCCTCGATGTAAGAGCTGACCTAATCAAGCTTGTAACTTTGCAATGATGTGTGCTCAATAGTTATTTCTAAATTGGAATATATTTGAGTAATATTTCTTGACCTCTGTCTGGAAATTTTGCTTTCATTTCCATCATCTGTATATTTGAGGATGTGTGTATGTCTGTATATGTACGTAAATGTGTGTGTGTGTGTGTGT
>LZPO01018266.1:20418-31759 GCA_001675575.1 Neotoma lepida | reverse complement strand
ACTAACAATATTAAAACTTCATTCATTCTCCAATGGTTTAATAGACTAGTCCTTGGTAAATGGGGGGAAATGTTTTTGAGTACTAGAACAATAGTTTAGTAGTTTGTCTCTTTTATTCACTGTAATAGTCACAGGCACTGTATTTATTAAACATTGTCTACATTAGTAACATATTCCCTGTCTCTTAAGTCTAGCTCTTTCACTACAAGCAAATACCAGTTTGAATATTTAATTGCATTCCTACCGTGGCCAATTCCAACCTGCCAAAGTGATATTATCAAATATTGAGTTGGGAGGAGATATGCAATAGCATGTTCATTTTATCCCCAGCATATTGATGTAATAGTCACAAATTATCTGAAAAACATAAAAATGTAAGTAAAACACTAGAAAATGACAACTTTTGATTACTATATTACTCTTGCTTTTTAAAGATAATTTAATTGATGTGTAATTATGTTAACAAAATTTATATGTATACATTGTTTCTATTTTAATAGACATGCTTAAAACCNAGTTTCCTAATACCCTTTTTAATTATCCCTCTAAATGTAAAATGAGTATAAGGATATATTCAACCTTTTTAGTGGATATTTTCATATATGCAAATAGTAAGGATTATGTGAGGACATGCTATGAATCCTTACGAATGAATTGCAATTAACTGTGTATATATAGATATGTGCATTTTACCAAGTAGTTTTTGTTTGTGTGTGACAGTCTCTCCTGTAGTCTAGGTTGGCCTTGAGTTCATTAGCTGAGAATGATCTTGCATTTATCCTCCTGCCTCTACCTTTCTAATGCTGAGATTACATGCGTGCGCCATCCTGCCCAGTTTTTGTGGTGCTGGAGATCAAATGCAGGGCTCCATGCATGCTAAGTAAATACTCACCAGCTAAGCTACATCCCAGTCCTGNATTTTGATATGTCTCAAAATCTTAGTTTTTGATATATCTCAAAATCCTGGTTTTTCTTGTTTGAGTTTTGTTTTTCTTTATTTTACTTTTTTTGTTTTTACATTTTCTTGTTGTTATTGAACTTACCCTATGACTAGATATTGTATTAAAGTTATCAAGGGGAATAGAACCAGTAGAAAATGGATATACAGTTAAAAGGAGAGTAAGGTTAAATTGGATATTCCCACAATGGCCGGGAAGCCTTGAAAACCAGTTGCTGCCCAGTCTAAGAAGCTGTAAGACTTAGAACAATAGGGCCCATGATCCAACCCCAGACCAAGCCTGAAGACCAAGAGGCCCNGTAGAGAATCACTATTCTAGTCGGCCATTTAAAAGCTGAAGCCCAGTGTGGTGGCGCAGGCCTTTAATCCCAGCACTCGGGAGGCAGAGGCAGGTGGATCTCTGAGTTTGAAGCCAGCCTTGTCTACATAGTGAGTTTCAGGAGAGCCAGAACTACATAATGAGACCTTGTCTCAAATGAATGAATGAATGAATGAATGAATGAATGAATGAGTAAATGCTGAATTATCTGCAGTCTAGTGTCTTCAAGTCATGGCAGGAGCAAAAAATTTGCCCATTCAAGAGGAATCAAGCTTGGCTGTATGGCAGCTTCACCCTTCTGGGCTTTATTCATTGAACACCCTAACAGGCAGTGCCACCAACATTCAGAGGACATTTTCCTCCTTTACTCTTCTGACCTGATGCTCATCATCCTTGGAAATACTGTAATAAATCTTCCCAGAAAGNCCAATGAAATGTGTTAGTGGGTAAACCTTGCCACCAAATAGATGNTGACCTGAGTTTATCCCCTGAGATCTACATGGTGGAAGAAAAAGGAAANGNACTCCTTCAAATTGTCCTANGGCCTATACATACACACAAAAGAAGTAAATGTTCAAAAAAACTTTCCCAGAAAGATGCTTTACCAATTGTCTAGGCATCTTTCAATCCATTTAAGATAACTAAGATTAACTAGGACATATTAACAAAAGGGTTGATTAAATCTAAACAGGTTTATGACAGTGACACTCCAATGCACTATAGTTAGTTTGGTTGGTTTTTGTCTATTTACAGTATATGCCTTCAGCATTAATTTTACACACTGAAATTTACTAGCATACCGCAGCTTGGAAACAAAAAATTTAAGTGCTGTATTTTAAATTAAAAAAAAAAATAGAGTAGGAATGTGTAGGAATTTCTGTAATAGTGTTGTGCCTGTGTCGCAAGACCCCCAAGCAAGACCAACAGGGGTTTATTGATAANAAGCAAGCTCAGGCTTGGTTCCTGTCCAACACTCTGACACAGCAGGTGGAGGAGGATGGCCCTGAGCTCTCAGGGTGAGGGGTTTTTAAAGGGAAAAACTGCAANCAGAGTGGTACAAGCCTTTGCATCATATGACTGGGTGAGGGTGTGTATCCTTTGAATTTACTGGCTGAACTATAAACATTAAATTACTAGTGGCTGACAGGATGCAGGGTATCTACAGAGACATAAATTTTTCATTTCCTATATCCTGTTTTTGCTGAGTCCAGGATATATACATTCAGATTTATTGTTTCAGGTCTATTCCCACAGAGCTCAACTGGATTTATGTTTTCCTGTATCCTGTTTTTGACGGGTTCAGGATAGACTTATTGTTCTGACCTTATTTTCCCATGTAGTTTCAGCTCTAAAACTGCTGGTCAGCAAATACTGTTTAGAAGCGGCGAGGGCAAGGGAGGTGTCTCTCTCTCGAGAGCTGTCGATTCTCCTCTTTTAATAGTTTTAGAGTAACACAGCCTAGAGATAAACTTAGTAATGCTGCATGGCAGTTACACAGTTAACACATACACACATATATGTATGTATGTATGCATATATGTATGTATGTATCACATAACCAAATCAGATATGATAGACATAGTACAAAGAGCCAGCATATGTAGACTAGAGATCTGTAAGACACAATGATCAGAAGTTGATAACGATCAGCTGTCCAAGATTTTTCCTGTAGATCAACTAAAGAAAGCCAAATATGCTCCCTTAGTTATATTGGATGCCAAGTTTCTTGGAAACTTAACCACCAGCTTCCCTGGGCCAACAGCTGCCAAACATGCCACTCCTATAACCTTTTCCCCTCCATTATTTTTCCTTCTCTGACAATTGCAAATAACTATGCTTGATTCTTTTATTAAGCCAATTCTGGGAAGTATCCTTTCTTGTTCTGATTTTTTAAGATTCTTATTATTTTGATTGTGTGTATGGGAATGTGCACGAGTGTGGGTTTCCCCAGANGCCTGTGGCAAGCCACAAGAATATGTTATAAGGAGTCCAGCTGTATATAATAAGCTATACTTAGATCNACNAAGGGTCCATCAAATGGTAAGCCATTTATCATGGAATATTTGGTGTTACATAGCTTTAATATTCAGCTGCTCCTCATTATGAATTTCTTGTGCCCATAATTCCCATAGAATGTGTGTGTGTGTGTGTATGTGTGTGTGTGTGTGTAAACTTCCTGCTCGAGCCAATACTTGGATAAGGTCACATAGGCAAGGCCAAGCAGGCGGTAGATGCATAGCTTTGTTTCTTGTGTCAATGAAGCTTAGACCATCCTTTGCCTTGAAGGCCTAGTGGCTTTCCAGAACAATTGACTGAGAACAAAAGAGGTTTTTTACATATCCAGGTGGAATGAAGAGTGAAGCTACATTCCTGGGGAGGCGGAGAACCTCGAGGCCAGGGGAAGAAGGAAGAGGCATTTTCTGTGGAGGTAGACAGAACCGCATGTCGAGGGAGAAGGGAAGAACACAGACATTCTGTAGAGGGTAAGGCAGATCTCTTGTAGAGTTTATCAGCCAGGAGTAGAGAGCAAGGAAAGATGGAGAACAAGGGAATAGGGGACGAAGAGGAGGTTGAAAGCAGAGGAGCTTTGTAAGGNCTATGAGGGGACAGTGATAGAAAGGAAAAAGAAGATCTGAATGTCAGGATGGAACTGAAGCTNTGTAGATAAGATTTCATCCCAGAGAAATAAAATAAATGGACAAAATACACCTGTCTCTTATACACATCTAGATGTGTATAAGAGACAGAAGGAAAGATGGAGAACAAGGGAATAGGGGACGAAGAGGAGGTTGAAAGCAGAGGAGCTTTGTAAGGNCTATGAGGGGACAGTGATAGAAAGGAAAAAGAAGATCTGAATGTCAGGATGGAACTGAAGCTNTGTAGATAAGATTTCATCCCAGAGAAATAAAGCAGACGAATGCCTGGATGGAACTGAAGCTGTATAGATAGAATTTTGTCTTAGAGAAATAAAGTAACAGATATAAGAGTGTGGTGCATGTAGATTTTTTTTTTTCCTTCAGATATCCCATGCGGGAAGTAGCACCTTCCCCAGGACTCTGGGAAATCCATTGAGGCCAGAGACATTGGATCCCCTGCAAGCTGGAGTTAGTTATGAGATGTGCAAGTGCATCCTGATAACTGGACTCAGATCCTCACTAAANGAAGTTATGGGTCCTTCACTTCTGAACCATCTCTCCAGCCCACAATTTGTGTTAATCATTATCACCCTCCCTCTGTTACTATGGTGGGCTCTACTCTTCAAAATTATGTGTCAAGTGTGAGTTCTTCNGGAGAAATATGGCTGTATAGACTAACATGTCATGCTGGTGAAAGCCTTTGTGAATGCATTAAGTGCAGGAGATTCTTCAGGTACAAATCCCACCTCAGTAGACTCAAAACTGACCACACAGGTGCAAAATTATACAAGTGAGTGCACAAAATCTCTAAAAGATAAATCGGACATCAATCAACACCAAAGAGTTATACACGGAGTGAGTGTGGGAAATGGAGAGGCTACCCACACTCTAGAAGATGGTCTCATATTGTGTACATACAGTCAGTACTAAATGGACTAGGTGGGTATTAAATTAAAAATAAAGAGCACGTGAAGTTGGGAGACAAAAGTGGTGGGTTAATAGGGAGTAATTGAAAGGGAGGAAATGGACTCGGTTTGATAAAACAGTATATTCATGTATGAATATTTAAGATCTTAAAAATAAATCATTTAAAAGACAAAGTGCAGTTTGAATAAGTATATGAAAATGTTCAACATCCTTAGCTATGAGGGAAATGCAAATGTAAGCAACATTGGTATTGTATCTCACCTCAGTCAGAATGACTCATTGAAAAACCAATGGTGAAGATGCAAGAAGCAGGGTGAAATGACCTTTGTACACTATGGGTGGGAATGTAAATTGAAATTGAAATTAGTGCTGTCACTATGAGTATGGAAGTTCCTCATTGAACTAACACACACACACACACACACACATCTCTCTCTCTCTATATATATATATATATATATATAATCTGTCACTCCCTGTGATCACACAGGGCACTGCAGCCAGGGAAGCAGGTGGGCTAACTACAGATCTCCACATTTCCCTCCATTCCTGCTCCAAACTACCTTCCCCTCCTGTACCGATCTACAGTGGATCACAAAAATATTCCCCTGCAAACTTCCCTGCCCCAACTCCAGCAGGGATTCCCTGGGAACGCACTGGCCACTCCTGCCAAGGAAGCAGGTAGGCTAACTGCAGATCTTCACCTCTCCCTCTACTCCTCCAAGTCCAATCCCTCAGTACTGTCTGCAGCTGAGCAACAGAACACAGCAGCCTGCCCCACCCCCATATCTTCTCTAGTAGATCTGACAGATGTTTCCCTCCTAACCTCCTTTCCCTGACACTTTGCTTTATCCATCCCCTCAACTCCAGCAAGCACTCTCTGCNAACACTCAAGCCACTCCAATCAGGGAAGCAGGTAGGCTAACCGCCTATCTTCACCTCTCCATTCATTTCTCCAAGTCCAATCCCCTAGTGCCATCCTCAGCTCTGTAGCAGACCTTCTGCTATGGCCTTTCCATACTCTCTATACCCATTACCAGGGGACTAACTAAGTGGATCCTTCTTTCATCCTCCTGTGAAACACCCCCNGCCCCAAGCTAATACCTATTCCTAAGTATCAACTCCCAAGACCCAGAAACATTTTACCTAGAACACCCAGTGCTCACACCTATCAGGACCCTAGAAGATTTTCCTATAAGCAACACGCANTCACCATACTCTCCTAGGAACAAGAGAGGACACAGAAACTAAGGTAGAAAACACCCACCCAACAAAGACAAGACCAGATATCAGCACCTAGAATTACAGTCTTTCCAAACATAGATGCCTAGAGTCCAGCATAAAAACACAATCAAATCATCCAGGACAAAATATCTCCACTAGAGTCCAGCAGCCCTACCTGAGCAGNNCTTGAATATTCCAACATAATGGAAGCACAAATAAAGGACCTTAAATCAGCCTTTATGAATATGATAGAGGTCCATAAAGAGGAAATGAATAAACACCTTGAAGAAATCCATGAAAACACAAACCATGGAAGAAAATGAATAAAACCATTCAATACATGAAAATGGAAATAGAATCAATAATGAATACCNAAAATGAGGGAAATGTGGAAATGAAAAATTTAGGAAGTCAACAGGAACCACAGAGGTAAGCTTCACCAAGAANATACAAGAGATGGAATAAAGAATCTCAGGCAATAAAGACACAATAGAGAAATGGATACCTCAGNCAAAGAAAAGTCTGAAAAACTCCTGACACAAAATATCCAGGAAATCTGGGACACAATGAAAAGAAGAAAAATCTAAGAATAATAGGAATAGAGGAAGGAGAAGAAACTCAGTTCAAAGGCTGAGAAAATATTTTCAACAAAATCAGAAGAAAAAAAAATACCTAGCCTAAAGAAGAATTTGCCTACAGGGTACAAGAAACATATGGGACACCCAACAGACTAGAANGGAAAATAAAGTCCTCTAGTACCTNTGGAGGGTCCTGCCAATGTATGCTGCTATAAGAACACATCACACAAAAGAGTTAGTGCAAGAGGTTTATTAGGGGAGGGGGAAAAGTGAAAGAGTGTAAAGCAGAAGGACCATTGTCCAATTCATTTTACAAGAGCACAGTTACACTGATACCCAAAATATGGNAAAACCCAACAATGTGAATTACACACCAATTTCCCTNATGAACACAGATGCAAAAGTTCTCATTAAGACACAAACAGAATCTAAGAACACATTAAAGATCATTCACAGTGATCCAGCAGGCTTCATCCCAGAGATGTAGGCATGGTTCAACACACATAAATCAANAAATGTAATCTACCATATAAAGAGCCTGAAAGATAAAAACCCCATGATCATTTGAGTAGATGCAGAGGCCTTTNAAAAAAAATNCAACACCCCTTCATGATAAAAATCCTTGACAAATTAAAGATAGAAGGACATACCAGAACATTATAAAGGCAGTTTATAGCAAACCCATTCCCAACATCAACTTAAATAGAAAGGAACTCAAAGTAATTCCACTAAAATTGGGAAAAAGAAAAGGCTGTCCACTCTCTCCTTCTCTATTTAATGTAGTGCTTGAGGTCTTACCCAGAAAAATAAGACAACTGAAGGAGATCAAGGGGATAAAAATTGGAAAGGAAGAAGTCAAAATATCTTTGTTTACAGATGATATGATAGTATACATAAAGGTTCCTAAAATTCCACCTGGGAACTCCTANAGCTGATAGATACTTTCAGCAAAATAGCTGCATACAAAGTTAAGTTACAAATTCAGTAGTCCTCCTATATAAAGGTTTGAGAAAGAAATCAGGGAAACAACACTTTTGATAACAGCCTGAAATAATATAAACTATGTTGGGGTATCTATAGCCAAGCAAAAGAAAGACTTGTATGATAAAACAAAACAAAACAAAACAAAACAAAACAAAAACCAAAAAACAAGCTTCAACTCATTGAAGAAAGAAATTGAAGAAGATATCAGAAGATGGAAAGATCTCCCATGTTCATGGATTGGTAGGAGTAGCATAGTAAAAATGACCACCCTGCCAAAAACAATCTAGAAATTCAATGCAATTCCCATCAAAATTCCAACAATATGTCTTTACATATCTTAAAGTACAATTCTCAGCTTCATATAGAAACAAACAAACATTAACAACAAAAAAACCTAGGATTGCTAAAACAATCTTGAATAATAAAAGAACTGCTGGAGGTATCACCATCCCCAATTTCAAGTTATACTACAGAGCTGTAGTAATAAAAATAGCATGGTATTNGCACAAAAACAAACACATTAATCAATGGAATCGAATTGAAGACCCAAACCTAAAGTCACATATATTTGCACACCTGAGTTTTTATAAAGATGCCAGAGATGAACACTAGAAAAAGACATCCTCAACAAATGGTGCTAGTCAAACTGGATAGCTTCATGTAGAAGAATCCAAACAGATCCATACTTATCAACCTACATAAAACTCAACTCCAAATGGATCAAAGACCACAACATATAACCATATACACTGAACCTGATAATAAAGTGAGAACTGTGCCTTGAACTCATTGGCACAGATAAAGACTTTTTGAACAGAATACTCATCACAGGCACTAAAACCAACAATTAATAAATGGAAACTCATTAAACTGAGAAGCATCTGCATGGCAAAGGACACCATTATCCAGAGACAGCTGCAGCTTACAGAACAGGAAAAGATTTTTACCAACTACACATTCAATAAAGGGCTAATATTCTAAATGACTGAGAAACATTTAAAGAAATATTCAACATCCTTAGCCATCAAAGAAATGCAAATCAAAACTACTTTAAGATTTCATTTTATACCCATCAGAAGGGCTAAGATCAGTAACATGAGTGACAGCTCATGCTGGTGAGAATGTGGAGTAAGAAGGAACACTCATACATTGCTGGGGGTGGTGCAAACTCATCCAGCCACTATGGACATCANTGTGATGGGTCCCCAGGAAGATGGAAATTCATATACCTATATATCCAGCTATACCACTCTTGAACATATACCCAAAGGATGCTTCATCCTACTACAGAGACNCTTGCTAAACCATGTTCATTGCTGCTCAGTTCATAATTGCCAGAAATTGGCAGCAATCTAGATGTCTCTCAACAGAAGAATTAATGAAGAAATTGTGGTACATTTACTCAATAGAATACTACAATTTTTTTAAATGACATCATGAATTTTGTAGGCAAATGGATGGAACTAGAAAAAAATTCATCCTAAGTGAAGTATTCCAGATGGAGAGAGACAGACATGGTATGTATTTGCTTATGTGTGGATTTTATCTATTAAGTCAATGATAAGCTACAATCCATAGGAATAAAATAGTAGGTATAGAGTAAGGGCTTAGAGGGAACAGGCAGATCTCTTTAGGAAACGGAAATAAAATAGATAAATATGGATGAGGTCTGGAAAGAGAGGATCAAGTAAGGGTAGTGACGGGAGAGGGGTTGTGGATTGGGAATATGGGGGGTGGGGAGCTAAAATTAACATTTGAAGGGTAGTATCTGTCTCTTATACACATCTAGATGTGTATAAGAGACAGGGGGAGAGGGGTTGTGGATTGGGAATATGGGGGGTGGGGAGCTAAAATTAACATTTGAAGGGTAGTATGAAAACATAGTACAGTGGAAGCTTCCTAAAATATATCCATATATGAAGGNGATCTAAATGAAATCAACAAATAATGGTAGCCCCAGAGTCACAACTGTCCATCTGTTGTCACCCAGTGAATTGCATTTTAGGATTAAGCTCTGTGGCGGTCAAAGTTCAAGCACCCCTGTACTCGGCATTGAGCATGTCTGAGACTTCAGTATCTTCTCGAGTTCTCCTGATGCCCTAACTCTTTCCAAATGTCATTGGCTTCCTCGGGAATATATATGTACGTGTGAAGACAACATGGTCGTGGTTAAACAGGTTTTGGTTGTTTAAATAGTTCAAGCTTCTCTCTCCCCCATGAATCATCCGAAATTTCAATTCTAATGTTGTTCCTGTACTTGTAGCGGAAATGAGGTCAGTTACTCCAAGTCTGCATTTCCATGCGTTGATGATATCTTTGCACATGGCTGTCAGTGAGAACATGCCAACTCTCTATCTTGGCACATGCGGCACTTAGAACGGTTTTCATTTTTCAAATACGTGGAATATTCCCAAGAGGAAATAAATGTATTTCAGTTTGAGGGCTAAGGGGTACCATTTAGATAAGAGTGTTACTTCATTGGTTGGATATCATACAGAAAGGTGCCTCTGTTGACCATCTCCTTTTAGAATATTTTGATATTCTCTTCCCAATCTGGTCATCTCTTGGGGCCCTCCTATCTGAAATTTGTCTCTGAGGAAAACCGAGGAAGTGCTCCACATTAGCCATCTTTGGAGCTCAAATATCCCTACAAAACCTCTCTCTAAAAAACATTCTTCCACTCTATGGCTTAGGACAATTCTCACCGTTGAAGCTTGGACAANTAACTTAAAGCTTTATATTTTACTTATTTAACAATGAAGAACGTAAGAGTGGGCAATTAATACCCTTACCGATTTTGATGTGTGTGTCCATTAGGGGAACATCTGACGTAATTTGTCTCAATATTTGCGACAAATATGAGGTCTGGGCCTTCTCAGATGAAGGGGGTTCCGCTTTTCCCAGCAAGGTTCTGGGACCTTTCCCAGAACTTCCAGCCAAGTCCTACAGTTTAGGTCCCAACTGATACCAGAGTCCGCGCCCCTTGAGTCAATTTCTCTGAAGGAACTACATTGCCCAGAATCCAGCGCGCCCGTTGGGAGCATTTCCTTTTAGGCGGGAGTTCCGGGATCTTCCCTGCGTAGGGAGTCTTGGCAACACTGTAGCCCAAACTTTCAAACCCGTTCCGAGTTGACCCGCTACAGAAGTCACGAAAGGAGACTTACTTGCCACTGCGGGAATATTGGGCCGTGACGGAGCCAGGAGATCCCGTCTCCAGGGCCAAGTGACAGCGGTCCCTGCTCGCCCTACTTTGGTGCTGCTTAGGCAGGTGAGGGCGGTGGCCATGAACCCTGCGCAGGTGGGTCCTAAGTTCTCAGACCTTTATCTGTCATCCTCAACCTCTGATCACAAATCCACAAGTGGCTACAGGGCAAGGGACCCGCGTGGGTGGGAGGATTGCGGTTTCTGTCTAGCAGTGGAATGTAGGGCAATGTGATGGCAAAACCAAACACAGAACAGAGGCTTGGCGAGTGCTTGAAACAGTCGAAAAAATGCCTGCTTTTTGACCCCTGTATGCAGCAGAGATTGTAGCAGTCATTCCTATCCTGTGTCACGCACTTACGATGAATTGTATCCTCATTTGAGAGCTAAGGAACATTTTAAATGATGGAGAGAGATGATCTTAAAAAGACTCCAACATGCATTCCGGTATTTATTCAGGAAACAGTCCACTGTGGGGTTGGGATAATAAGGACTGAAGCCAGGGACTCAGGCC
>LZPO01018266.1:7858-18398 GCA_001675575.1 Neotoma lepida | reverse complement strand
TTTAATTAGTCATCATGGGGTAGGACCCCGCCCATTGTGGGTGGTGCCATCCCTGGGCTGGTGGTCCTGAATTCTATAGGAAAGCAGGCCAAACAGGCCATGGGGAACAAGCCAGTAAACAGCTCCCCTTCATGGCTTCTTTATCAGCTGCCTCCAGGTTCCTGCCCCATTTGAGTTCCTGTCCTGATTTCCTTTAATTATGAACTGTGCTGTGGAAGAGTAGGCTGAATAAACTCTTTCCTCCCCAACTTGCTTTTGGCCAAGGTGTTTTGGCAGCAATAGTAACCTTGACTAAGACAACATGTATTTCAGAGTGTACATACCAGCGCCTTTTCTGCCTNCAGGTTGCTGGTGTGCAGTGAAGGATGAAGAAGAACCTTCTGAACCAAGCATTTCTGTTGGAGTGCCACATGTTATCATTCCCAAGGCAGGTTCCTTCTTCACACAGGCAGCTTACCCTTGTGACATATGTGGCCCCATTTTGAATGGTCTTTTGGATGTGGAAGAACACCAAGGAACACACCCTGCACTTACAACTTACTCATGCAGGGCATGTGAGAGACAGTTCTGGTTAAGTGGAAACTTTTGCCAGAACCTAAAGCATAATACTGTCGAGAATTCTTTACAAAAGAATGAAAGTAAAGCCTTATTATTTAAGAATTTCAGAGTTCATGTAGAGCCTTACTCTTCAGAGAATCCCTCNGCCTGTGAGGTGGAGCAGAGGAACCTTCAGGACAGTTTGATTGGTCACCAACAAAAGGTCATCCGTAGCAAGAAGAGAGCAGGGAGCACTGAGAATGGAGAGGACTTCCATGTTGGACAAATGCATTATACATGTGATGGGTGTGGGAAAGGTTTTAGCCGCAAAGATACCCTTGTGCAGCACCAGAGGATCCATAGTGGAGAGAAGCCTTATGAGTGCAGTGAATGTGGGAAAGCCTTCAGCCGCAAAGCCACCCTCGTCCAGCACCAGAGGATCCATACTGGAGAAAGGCCTTATGAGTGTAGTGAATGTGGAAAAGCCTTCAGTCGAAAAGACAACCTCACTCAACATAAGAGAATCCACACTGGAGAAATGCCTTACAGATGCACTGAATGCGGGAAATACTTTAGCCATCACTCCAACCTAATAGTACACCAGAGAGTTCACAGTGGATCAAGGCCTTATAAGTGCAATGACTGTGGAAAAGTCTTCAGACACAAATCTACACTTGTTCAGCATGAAAGTATCCACACTGGAGAAAGCCCTTATGATTGCAGCAATTGTGGGAAATCCTTTGGGCACAGATACACCCTCATTAAACATCAGAGAATTCACACTGAGTCAAAGCCTTTTGAGTGCACTGACTGTGGGAAATTTTTTAGTAGAAGCTCTGATTTTATAGCACACCAAAGGGTTCATACTGGGGAAAGACCTTTTGTGTGCAGCAAGTGTGGGAAAGATTTCATCCGAACCTCCCACCTTGTTCGGCATCAGAAAGTTCACTCTGGAGAGAGGCCGTATGAGTGCGGTGAGTGTGGAAAAGCCTACAGCTTAAGCTCCCACCTGAATNGGCACCGAAAGATTCATGCAGCAAGAAGACTTTAGGAGTGCATGCAACAAAATGGTATTCAGTCAGGTCGAGTCTCATATAGTGAGCAGTCATGACAGGGAGATGCTTTGTGAGTGGCAAGTATGTAGGAAGCTTTCAAGAGCTATGTTGTACTTTCTGACTGGCTCCAGTAACATACCAGAGGTCTGTCTCTTAGTACTCACAGCTGAAACTCTCTGAACTCCTCCATCTTAGTCTCTCCAACATCCTCTGGGAAGACAAGACTTAGTTACTCTGCCCAGTCCCTATAGTAATCGTGAAGCACATGGTAACAGTAAAATCCCTCAGTCTGTCATATCTGACTAGAGTTGTGATTAGCCAAGAGGATCTGACTTATGCTTTGTATTTGGCTTGCAGAAATAATTTACTTCATGGATGTTATTTTTGTGTGAAATATTTTTTATTTGCTTATTTGAGCCAGTATTTTTATTTTGCCTAAGCTAGCCTTGAACTACCTATTCCTCAGCCTCCTTAGTAGCTGAGAGTTTAGATGTGTGCTACTATCCCCAGCTCTTTATGAACTTTGTAACATAATGGGCTTTCCCCATCTTGAAGTCATCCAGCCAGAACAAGTACTTGCCTCCTATTCCTCTGGTTTCCAATAATAAATGCCTTAGAATTTATGTTACTTTTAATCTTAGGGGAGGTTAGAGGGTAGTGAAAATAAGGTTATNATATGACAAGCTAAAGAGATGATAAACAGTCTTGTATTTTAAATGAGACAGTGGGTTGCTGGAGAGCAATTCTGAGTTCAGTTACCGTGTTACCTTCTATTGTTGAAGAAACCTTCATAGATAATAATTTTAAGTTTTTGGAGGATCTGACTTGACTGGATTTCAGAGTTATTTGAAGGACCACAAACTGGTATTGTGATAATCTGCCATGTGTTTGGGAGCAAAATGGATCACATGTCTAATTTCTAGCTCATGCACTTTATCTCCTTGCATGGTTGAGGAGAACTATGTGGTATATTCTCCAGGGTCAGGATTGGGATACAGGCTACCAGCTGTATCATAAAGTGCCACTAAACAAAAGTACAGAAATAGTGGATGTGAATATTTGGAATTACAGATTAATTTCAATTAACCGCAGAGGAAATTCTCATTGTAAGAACATTCCTACACATTCCATTCATGAAAGCTGTATAGAGTCAGAGGATTTCTAGAACTCCAGCAAAAAGTGCTGTGTCACTTAGGACCCAGGTCACTAATTCAACATAGATGTTTTTTTCTGAATTCCCATGCCTCCCTGAGATCTTTGCCAAANGTCTTTGCTGTATAGGCAGTAACCAAGAGAGTGAAATGATCCAAGAATGTAACTTTCTGTGTGTAGCCAGAATTCTGGGTTACAGTGAAAATGACCTTCGTTGCTTACCCCTGGGGAAGATGGCTTCCTAAGGCATTTGCAGTGGTATGGTAGAATTACTATATTAATGTCCACTTGTTTGATTCGTCAGTAGAAGTGGGTGGTCTAGAATTTTAAGTGGATTATTTTTATAGACTTTATGTCTATATTGTATATAATTGTGCAGTTTGATATGTGTGTATATACTGTAAAGCTACTTTAGCAGTGACTTTGAACATACCCCAGAGCTCGAAAGTTACCATGTGTTTCTTCAGGATTCTTCTCAATGTCCTTCATGCTTCTTTCAATCCCTAGGCAACCACTGGTTTTACTGTACATAAGTTCTTCAAGAGGCTTATGTAAATGTGACTTTCAAGTGTTTATGTATATTTTTTTCTGCTATTAGTCGGCATAAGTAATTTGACATATATTTGTGTTGTATACTGGAAGTATGGATTTACCGCAATTACCCATTTATCATATTTGTCATTTTTTCTGACCCATCTTCTAAATATTAAAAACAGTGATTGCAGATATTCATGTATGAATTTATATGTGGATATTTAACTGAGAACATTTTTAAACAAGTATTGTAGTAAAAGGAATATAATGAAGTATGAAGAGAAAAGACTGAAGACTTGATTTGGGAAATTGCCAACANATCTTAATCACAAAAGTAACTGAAATGAAGAGGTTCATTGTCAAAAAAGCATGTTCTGAAGAAGTAACTGAGGATGTGGCTGCACACCATTTGCTAATAGCAAGATCAAGAAGTCAGAGCAGGCTATCACACAAAGCCTGTGAAGAGATTGTGACACAGGCTTCCTTTAATACAACCAGAGAGCACTTAGGATGTTTAAAGGAATTCCTCAGACATCTCAGCAAATAATGTGTGGGACCATTAAGGACTTCAACTCTGGGTAAACCTCACCTTGTGATGTACTGGAGAATGAAGATTCTACAAAGTTTTATACCNATAAANTCACTGTCAGCTTGTATCTAAAAGGACAATGCAGATAAGATTGAAGGGTGTCCTAGCTTGCTTTTTGTTGCTGTGATAAGTACTACATCCGAAAACACNTTGAGAAGGAAAAGGTTTATTTGGCCTAGGTTACTGACCATCATCAGGGGAAGCCAAAGAAGAAACTCATGCAGCAACCTGGAGGCAGGAACTGTAGCAGAAGCCATCAGGGAAGGCTGCTTGCCGGCTTGCTCCTTGTGGCTTTATTAACCTGCTTTCTTATACAATCCAGGACCACTTGCCCAGGGGTGGCTCTGCCCACAGTGGACCATGGCCTCCCNCATCATCATTAATCAAGAACATACACCATAAACATGCCCCAGAGGACAATCTGATGGAGCCAATTCCTCATTTCAGGTTTTCTCTTCCCAGGTGACTCTAGTTTGTGTCAAGTTGACAAAAACTGTCCAGGACAAATATTTTATGAGCTTTTAATATTTTGCACATAAGAAACAGGCTGACAGCTCTGAGCAGCATAGTTTGTTAACTTTGGTGGTTATAGTCTGGTTGAACAGAGGATAACCCAGTTTGCAGAGGTCTAGCCACAGATATCCCTAGACTCTGATACCTAGTTGAGTTTGTCAAACTGGATTTCAAATTTTCTTGGGATTGGAAATTTGTTTTAGCCCCTTCCATTTTTATCCCCCTTTGAAACAGTGTGCATCTAAATATTGTCCTAGCCNGGGTCATCTTTTTATTTTTGGGGGGAACACATGTTAGTTTTAAAGGGTCACAGGTGAAGATAAATTGTGCTCTGGGATAAATTGCACCAGAGCTTTAGAAGTTGAAGTTCAGGACTGTGGAATTGAGATTGTGATGAGGTATGAGTTGTAGGTTATCAGGTAATGGATTGAGACCTTTGGGACCTTGAGATGGAATCATTTTATTTTAAGCTGGGAGATATTGATCTTCAAGGTCTAGAGGGCAAACTGGAAAGCAGNTTAGCTTCTTTGAAATGTACTATTTGCTGATCCCTAGGGTACTGTAAATATAGTACCTTACATGACCAGTTTGTGTTTGCAGATGTGATTAATACTACAAAGAAACANGTGACCTAAGGGGCTTATTCTAATAAGATTCTTAGAACTCTAGAGCCTTTCTCATCTAAAGGGAGAAAGACGTGAGGTCACATAAGGCAGCATGATCTGGCTTTTTATTGATTGCTCTGATGTACATCAGCTCATGCTGATGAGGNTGTAAAGAGGACACTCATCAGTTGCTCATGGAGTGCAAACTTACACAGTCTCTATGGAAATCAGTGTGGCAGTTCCTCAGGAAAATGTGAATCCATCTGCCCCAAGATGCAGCTATACCACTTATCTTAGAGTTTCTATTGCTATGAAGAGACACCATGACCATGGCAACTCTTCTAAAGGAAAACATTTAATTGGGTTGGCTTGCTTAGAGTTCAGAGGTTCAGTCCATTATTATCATGGTGGGACATTATGGTGTATAGGTAGACATGGTGCTGGAGAAGTACCCGAGAGTCCTACATCTTGCAGGAAACAGGAAGTGGTCTAAAACACTGGACCTCAAAAGAGACCTCAAAGCCTGCCCCCACAGTTACCCACTTCCTCCTACAAGGCCATATTTACTACAAAGCTACACCTAGTAGTTCCACTCCNTTTGTGGGCCATTTTCTTTCAAACCACCACACCACTCTTGGGCTTATACCCAAAAGATGCTTCATCCTACCACAAAGACACTTGTTCAACCATGTTCATTGCTGCTCTATTAATAATAATCAGGAATTGGAAAAAGCCTAGTTGTCCCTCAGCAGAAGAATGGATAAAGAAACTGGTACATTTACCCGATGGAGTATTACTTGGCCGTTAAAAAAATAAAATCGTAAAGTTCANAGGTAAATGGAAGGAACTAGAAAAATAGTCATCCTAAAGGTAACCCAGACTAATAAAAAATATAGTATATGTTCACTTATTTGTGGATATTAGCTTTTGAGACAATAACAAGCTACAATCTGTAGAACCACAAAGGTTAGATATAGAGTAAGGGACTAAGAGGTACAGATAGATCTCATTAGGAAAGGGAAATAGAATAGTTNTGGATGGAAGGGGGAGCAGGAATAGAANGGTCAAATGGGGAAGGAGAAGGGNGAGGTGGGCAATTGAAGGAATACAANGAGAGACAGCTGAAACTAACTGCCATTTAAGGGGCAGTATGGAAACAAAACAGTAGAAGCTTCCTAAAATATATACATATATGGATGCAGTATAACTGAAATCACCAAACAATGGGGAACACAGCCCCAACTGGCCATCTCTTGTCACCAAATGAACCTTCCAGTACTGGAATTGGGTTCCATCTAATTGAGTTNTTGGCCAAGGGGTCCAACTGGGATCCCCAAACAACTATCCATAAATTTATGGCAAGGTCCCATTGCTGAAAAACAAACAAAAAAACCCCACCTCCTCAAATAAGCCAAACACAGAAATCACACCTACACATTTCTCTTAAAATAGAGAAGTTGAGCTGGTCCCTTTGCAGAGCCTTCACTCCTACATTCTAGAATCTTTGCTACAGAAAGGTACTTTGTACTCTGATGGCTACCAAAGAGAAAGGTAAACACCAAGCCAGCCATAAACCCTTTGATCTTCAATGCTGCCCTACCTTCAAAATACACCAGGGCAATGGTGGTACAAGGCTTGTGGGAGTAACCAAGCAATATCTGATTTGACTTAAGAGTCATTCTAGGATATGGAATGTATATCAGACATTGCTGGTTTTGGGGTAACCAAGAACCAGAGACTAGATAGCCCAGGGACCTAGGGTAAAACCAAATAATACTGGTTAGAAACAAAGTAACAGTAAAATGACCCCTAGAGACATTCTGATAAACTCATAGATGAGTGCCTTGCTCTGTCATCACCAGAGGAATTTTTTTTTCCTTCAGCATGGGGAAACAAATGCAGAGACTCACACACAGACATTATGCAGAGAGTGAGAGACTTTGGAACATTCANTTCTAAATAGGCTGTTTCAAATGGCTCCTCTCAGGACTCCTGGAACTCTATGGAAGAGGAGGAAGGAGTAACAAGTATAAGACCCAGAGGCGATAANGAACACACANANAAAAAATCAAGCTCATATGAATGCACAGAGACAGCATACACAGGGCCTGCATGGGTCTCTACCAGGTCCTCTGCATATATGTTAGGACTTTCTGTTCAGTACTTTTTTTTGAGGGGGTATTCCTGAGTGTGGGAATGAGTGAGTCTTTTAGTTCTTATGCCTTCTCTCAGTCTCTTTCCCCTCTTTTTTTTCATCTTGTTTAACAACAATGTGTTAGTTTCTGTTTTATATTATNTTATTTTATTATTATCCCTTAGAAGCCTGTTTGTTTTCAAATGAGAGACAGAAAGGGAATATGTCCAGATAGGAGGTAGTGGGTAGGGAGGAATTGGAAGGAGTAGAGAGTGGGAAAATCATAATCATAATATTATATATAATATATATATATATTAGTGTATGTGTGTGTGTGTGTGTTTGTGTGTGTGTGTATGTGAGAGAGAGAGAATCTGCCACACCAACTCCAGTAGGGTCTGTGTGACAAGTTCCACAGACTGAGGCAAAAACTTCAAAAGAAGGAGGCCTCCTGGAACCGGTTTTAGAACTCTNGGCTGGAACGAAATACTGAGTCATTCTCATGGAAATTTACCTGCTTTATCTTCTTCTATTCTCTTTTCATATTTACATACTTGTGAGATGTTCCTGATAGCCTGTGCTGAGATTTTAACCGAGAAAAATGGATAAGGAATCATTCCTTGAGATAGGGTCACTAGCCATGACCTTATCTCGGGAAGAAACAGTGCTTTACTTCATAAATCAGTTACAAAACTATAAAATAGTATTATGATAAAAACTTTCCCATCAATAAAATTTCATATGACTGTACATATGTCATCGAAAATAGGCNTAGGTGTATGGTAGAAAAGGCCTTAAACAAAAAAGAATTAATAGTTTAAATTTACACCTTGAAAATTTACAGAAACTAGATACTAGTTACTAAACAATAACTGGTCATAAATTCATTAACCTGTTCTTGGAAATGTGCCATTTGCTTTGGATGATTTTATGCATTAACTTGTTCCTGGAAATGTGCNGTTTGGATGATTTTAAGCTTTACTCTGCCAAATGACAATGATGTTATCTGTCCTATCCGTGATTGCTTCACTAAACACATCTTTCAAGAATTTTAATATTTGCCTCATCATGTATAAAAATCCTTGCTTAAAAGCTGCAAAATACACTCAGATTCAAACTACCTCTGTGTTTGTTTCTGTTTGTCACTGCTGAATCCTTACCCACCTAGTCTTTGAGGACCCTTGTCCCAGGGACCCCCATACCTGACTGGGGTGGTCCATGGCAANAATCTATTTTCAATAAAAGGAAAAACATTTTTCAAAAGAACCCTAAGTCTAATGAAGTGCCTATCATAATTCTGGTGTCATAATTTACAAGTCAAGGAAAAAACTATTACAATTAATATGAAGCCAGCAAACACCACAAATAGGTAAAGCAGTCCTAAGGGATAAGAACAAAGCTGGAAGATTACAATACTTCACCTCAAATTGTACTACATAGCCATAGTGATAAAGAGAGCTTCGCATTGGCATAAAAACAGTCAAACCTGTGGAACAGAACAGAGAACCTGGACATAATTTGATATGCTGAGGGTGATGTATGAGTAAAAAAACTAGATACCACACAAAATATATTGTTTACATGCTAAATATTCAGTGATTTTTATTGCGTGTATAGACCAAACTACATCTGGACACAATTGAGTAATGATTCATAAAAACAAAGAGTCCAAAACAAGGAAAACAGAGAGAAGTGAAGGGAGTGATGTGTACCAGCCACCAACTATTGTTATACAAAAAAGCAATGCAGCCTTGTAAGATGGCAGAGAAAGTATAAAAAGCCAGAAAGGTAGACACCAGGATTTTTGTCACATCTTTGCTATTCCTTTTGAGAAATGTGTACACAAAGAAAATGAAATTTATCAANGTGTATGAGTCCAGAGGAGGAAAATGGACCAGCCAATGTACTTGACAGCTTTGACTTTATGAACTTTCCAACATAATTCTCTGTGGCTGGTCATGGTCTGGAAGACACTCTAGAGAGAGGTGGTGTGAAGTCCTTGAATGTATAAAAGGAGCATGCATCCAAAAATTATTCAAGAACTGATTTAACCCAAAATCTGCTGTTGTGTGAGGGCATACCTTCTGAAAGAATTATCAAGGCATTGGCTGCCATTACGTGCATGAGAATAAAATCTGTCCAGTTTTAATATGCATTCTCTGTAGTAAAGAACTAAATAGTNGAAAATAAGAGAGAAATTTTCCAGAATTCCAATTGTAGTTTATGATAAAATGATTCTCATGGCCAGATTCCAGAAATCCATTCTGTGATTTGCCACNATTTCCATTAAAATATGGCCCCATGATTTCTCTGGTCAAATGAATACTGACAAATATTTTAGGCTGGGGTGGAGGAAGAGGCCTTTAATCCGTGGAGCTACTGAGAGACTGAAACAAAGGATCCTCAAAACTCAGGAGTTCAAGGCCTGAGTAGAGCACATAAAAAGATCTCATCCAAAAATTTTTTACAAGAGTAATGAGTTTCTATGTATGTTGCCTTGAAATTATTCAATGCCTCAAAATGCACATATTTTTGAAAGGAGAGCTATCAAGTTTCATAGAAAATGCAGCATTCAAGATGGTATTATGTTGGTCTGTGGGAGACAATGAAAAGTGATAACCCAAACAAATATAATGTAAGACTTCCAGAGTACACTGATATTTGCTAGTCATGGTGTCAAAGAAGACAACTTCAATAATGACCACAAACCTGAAATACATCAATTCTTAATGTATGTATCATCTAAAATNAAAGAATAAGTAATAAGATATTTATAAGACTATTCACAGTATACCATTAGTATTGACAGGGCCATGGCTCCTCAATCTTGTCTCAGCTGGAGTGATCTTTAGTTTAACCTGAAAATGACCCATCTCTTTTTCTACACTTTCATCAAAAATTTCATGGGAAAGTACCCAACCTTGTTCTAGTAATTGGGGGATGAAATGCCCCAGCTAACTGCATATTTTAAGCTGCTGTTAAAAAAAAATTCTTGCTTGCTTTACTTTCCCCTACCAACTGCCCAACAGGATGTAGTTTTTCTCTCCATTGAAAGCTCCTTGTAAAATGCATTCAAGGCTACTCTTTGAGAAGTGTTTCTTTTCAGACCATCACTTAATACAGACTCTCAATTGGGACTTCGATAGTACTGAATGGTCTTTGGATCTTTAGCCCATAAATATCTTAAGTAAGAACAATTCATTAAGGATGCAAAACATTTTGAATGATGGTTTATGTGACAACTTACATCATATTAATTTAAGAGCTAGCTCGTATGAATAGTCATACCACATAGACACATGCATATGTGCGTACTCAGGTCAGGATTGTAAGACAGAAAAGAACATCTTTTGTAATTAAATCTCACAGAATGAACAACACAATAAAAATAGGCCAAATAAGCTGGGCGGTGGTGGCACAC
>LZPO01018265.1:15673-36490 GCA_001675575.1 Neotoma lepida | reverse complement strand
AAAAAAAATGGACATTAAGGTATGTTAATTAGCTGAACTTCCAGTGTCGTTCTAACAGAAGCATCCCCAGCAGCCATTTCTGGAGTGAGGCCTTTGGGTTATATTGGCGGGCTCACCTTGCAGTGCAACTTATGTACGGAGCAGAATATGCCTGCCCCGCCTGGTCTGTCTCCCGCCCTTCTCCTACACAGCATAGCACAGTTAGCAGCTCAATACCCACACCCCACACCGGCACATTAAAATTACCTCCAGGGCTTTAAAGAAAGACTCCAGGGCCCAACCACCAGCTCCAGAGAATCCGATTTAATGTGTCAGGGGTAAAGGCATCAGGATATTTTTAAAAGGTCTCAGGTAATTTTAAAGACCAGGGTTGGCAGTTGCTGGTGTCTATTGAAATATGTTAAAATGCATCACTGCCATGGTAACGATAGTTAGCTGGGCTCTACTAAAAAGAAAGCTTTTGTTTTTCTAGGCCCTTTCTCATGCAGAAGCTCACAGGAGTCCAGCAGACATGAGGTTGGGCTTAAATCACTCTTAACCACACTTTCACACGAGAGAAGTTTTATTAGAAAGTAGTGTTTATTGCTCATCTCATTGTTATTAATTATATTACATTTCTTCCTGCTAAGGTAACCCTTCAAGCAAAGTTCTACACATCTTTTTACATTACTATATAAACAATCTGCTCAGACTGAACAGATGTGGGCTATTTTTTACACTTTTTTTTTTTAATTCTTCCTTGATTGTCCTAAGCTAGTTTCCAGGTTTCTTTTCCCTTCTACTTTAGCTTCAGTAGCTGTGAACTGGAATAAAACCCTGCAACTTCCTAGCAATGGGAAGAGGGTATGGGAAGCGTCTGCTCCCTTGGATAACGGAAGGACTGACTGGCCAGGCATAAGCAAGCGCTGGGAAAAAATGACAGGAAAATCTTACTGTCCTCTTCGCTTCTCCACCCCTAACACTCCCATCTCTATGACCCCACTGAAAAGTGGAGGATCGGTGACCACAACCCCTAGGGATTTATTCATTAAGCACTATAGTGATTTCTGAGCCACAGTTCAGGCCATTTAGTGCTCTGTTTGAGACTTAACTGCTTCTTCAACAGCATGAAGGAACAAAGAATAGTCCAGTCTCTACACCGTTATCTTCTTCTTGATGTTGGCTGCACATTGAGTCTCCAAAGAGGTTTTACAAATGCCCAGTGCCCACAGTACAGTGTACCACTCAACAACTAAATCAATGTCCAGAGGCAAAAGAGGACCTAATAATTTTGAACACACTCAGGTTGGGTCCAAGCACTGTTGTAGATGGAGTAACAAGGGAGTGCTTCGAGTTTGCTCACCAAACCACTGAACACTGGTTCTCAGGCTGTATTACATCTCTCCCTATGGGAACATGTTCAGATTAGCAAATCAAAATGTAAATTCAGTTAAATTTGGGTGTCATGTAAATCAAGTATAATTTTTAGTGTAAGTTGGTCCCATTTGACTTGTCTGAACTTCAGACTTCAATGGCATCCTGTATTTTATCTACCAACCTCACCCAGATTGCTGAGCCCCACCCTAATGATGCAATCATGAGTGGGTTATTGTAACCATATTTTGAAGACACATTAGCTGATACCACTCCCAGGTTTTAGGAACATTTAGCCCAGTTTTAGGAATATTGTTATTTTATGAGCCCCATTTTTCCATTGGTGGCCAGTATATAAGGTTTCTAACATGTGAAAAGCATTAGGCTAAAACATGTGTCGAAGTTGAGAAGTTGACTAGAACTCTNCACACAGGATGAGTCACTGTGCAATGAGTCTGGGAACAAAAGTTGGAATTTGTTTGCTGAGTGTGTAATGAATTCCCTTGAACATTTAGACAGCAAACTTTTCAGACATTAATCTTGATTGTCATCTTGACTGGACTGAAGACTCAGGAGACTGGTAAGATATACCACAGGGAATATTTATGAGCTATTTCCAGAGAGAATCAGCTCAGTGGGGAAAACACACCTTGCATATAGATGGACTTGTCCCATAGTCTGGGGATCCAGACAGAATAATAGAAAGAAAAAAGAGAAAACTAGCTACCATGAGCACAGGTTTTTCTCTTTCTGCTTGCAGGCTGTCAGGATGAGAGCTGCTGGACTCTGCCCTGTCTTCCCTACCATAGTGGCCTCAGTCTTCTACAATCATGAGCCCAAAATAAAATGTTCTTTCCTTAAGTTATTTCATCAGATAATATAAGTACCTCTTTATGTTACATCCTGATATGAGGTAGATGTTGAACATGCTAAGACCCTGCCCATGCCAACAGTAAATATGACATCAACTGCCAATGGAATTATGACAGATACTAACCTTACCTAGCAAAGATGAAGAATTTACCTAGTAACAGGTTCAATGAAAACAAATCATAAATATTACCAAGAGCCTAGAATGCAAGGAAGTTCTGTGCTAAGTCAACATACAAGTCCAATGTGGTCCTGCACTATAGCAGAATTCCTCCACTTCTGGGCCCAGTACCCTTTGCCCTCTACAGATAACATGAACATATGTTAGGAATGCCAAAGGCCTTGGTTATTTATTACATGTTTATTAATTAATTTATTTAAGGCTAATAATCATACTCTAGTATATAATTTGTTGACATATTATTTTTAATGAAAATAACTTTTATACAGAACAATGAAGGCCAGGGCATGTTTTTGCAAATTTTAAAAATATTTAACTTGATAAAAGACAGCTGGAATCTCATATCCACTTTTATGTGCAGCCTGTTGAGTTGTGTTATTTTGGTGAAAGTATAGGAAGAAAATCTGGCCTTATCCCAGCATGGTCATCAAAACGTGAGTACCATTGAAGGAACATACATTGCAGCCATATGGTAGGTGAGGCCTAGGAGGAGACCATGATTAAGTCTGTGATTTCCACACATGCTGGATTAAATATCTTTGTAAATAATTTTGTCACAAATGCATACACACGCAAACAGAATATTCTTAATCAGTGCATGGCATTCACTTACAGTCATGTGTAGCCAGAAATTGGTTGGGATGAATCTCTCCTATCCACACCCTGCAGCTGCGTGGTCCCAAGTAAACACACAGAAGCTTATATTATTTACAAACTGTATGGCTTATGGGTCAGGCTTCTTGTTAGCTAGCTCTTAACTCAACCCATTTCTATTAATCTATATGTTTGCCACATGGCCGTGGCGTTACTGGTCTGCGGGCATCTTGTTGTGCTGGCGTCTCTCCTAACTCCACCCTTCTTTATCTCATCTTTAGTTTGAATGTACCACCTAACCTTATTCTGCCCTGCCATAGGCCAATGAAGCTTTATTTATCAATCAGAGCAANACATATTCTACAGCGTACAGAAAGATATCCCACAGCACTTTCTNTTTACTGTCTAANCCAAAAAGAAGGTTTTAACTTTAACATAGTAAAATTACATATAATAGAACAGTTATCAAGCAAGAATTACAGTTACAATATCTAGTCTATCTGTATTTAGCAAAATTAATAATATTCTATAATCTATTCTATATTTGTGAGTCTAAAGTTTCATATTTAATTTATCTTTTATCATAACCAAGGAAAATGATAATTATAACTAACTAGTCTTCAACTACATCAAAGACCCCAGGAGGATACAATATTCCCTAAGTAAACAGGAAGTGCATTGCAAGCAACTACTAGAAAGCAAGCATAATTCTAGAAATGACAGAGACAGCTGTCTGCCTGGACAGTCATCCAAAGTTCCTCTGTAACATTGGGGCATCCATCTTCAGCCTACAGGCCTAGAGTCTCTGGTAGAAACAGGAAATCAGATTTTTTTCAAGATTTAGAGAAAAACAAAACGAGAATTTTGTAGGACAATTTGAAATATGGATTTACGATTCTGTGATTAACAAAGACATGACTGCTGTGGGATGTCCCTAGTGCTGTGGGATGTCCCTCTTTCTGTACCCTGTGAATATGTGTGGCTCTGATTTTATACTGCAGCTGATAAGAGTAAGTGATGACTCTATCATTTTCTTACTTTTCACTTATTCTTCAGTTCTTGGCATTCGTGTTAATCTGTGGTCTCCACTAAGGAATCTTTTCAGGTTACTTGTCCATGTCATGAAGGCTACTTTAGTTAACTAGGAACATGAACTCCGTGACTCTAGCTACCCAGATCACATCAACTATGAGGCCAATGAGCAGGTGAGACTATCACAGTCATTGCTCCATCAATTCCCATCCCCACAACCCTCAGACACCTTGGGCAATACCACTGACATGTTGTCGTCTATTAGGGGGCTGAGGGAGGGTACCAGGATCAAACAGTGTGTTAGTTATCAGGCATGCTTAATTTTCAAAAGCCCTTTCATATTAAAATTAATATTTTCTTCCTACCCCATCTGTGAGATCTAGACCACACTCTTAGGGCAGATAACTGGATNGAAGCTGGTGTTGATCATGGATCTAGAATACTTCAGTTCAATAAGAAACTCATTAGGAGCACTGGGGCAACACAGTAGCTAAGAAAATACATAGGGTGAAGGTATTCTTAACTGAAGAGCAAAGGCAAGATAAGCATGTGGTACTGTTCAGTTTGACTTACTTTCATTTCCTGTTGCTGTGATAAAACCTTAATAAAAGCAACTTAGAGGACAAGGGGATTATTTTAGCTCACAGTTCCAGGTTGCAGTCCACCCTTGAGGGGAAGTAAAGGCAGGAAGGACTTGAAGAGTTAGTCACATCCGTGGTCTAGGGCAGAGAGAGAATGAATACGTGCATGTTTGTGCTCAGCTCATTTTCTCCACTGTTACAAGGAGGTCAGGATCTGCTGCCTGGGGAATCGTGCCTTTCACAGAGGATGGGCCTTCCCATTTCAATTAAGAAAGTCAACATAACTCCCCATAGACATGCACACATGCCAATATGATCTAGACCAGTGATTCTCAACCTTCCAAATGCTCTGGCCCTCATGTTGTGGTGACCCCCAGCCATAAAATTATTTCATTGCTGCTTCATAACTGTAATTTTGCTACTTTTATGAATTGTATTGTAAATGTCTGATATGCAGGATATCTGATATGTGACCCCTACAACGGGGTTGTTCAACCCCTCAAAGGGATCAAGAGCCACAGGTTGAGAACCACTAATCTAGACAATCCAGCATTCAGATTCTCATTCCAATTGATTTCAGATTATGTCAAGTTGACATTTAAAACTAACCATCACAGGGATCCTGCCCCTTAGATAAATGGAGTGTGTACACTATTGTTTTATGTGGAATGAATTTTAAATCCTCTTTACTGGAAGTCTTAAAAACTAGGAAGTAACATTAACTGATTGATGGGTGGGGATCAGACACAGTTAATAATTATACACATGGTTGCTCATCTATTACCACAATAACTCAATGTGCTGGGTACTANAGATGAAGAAGCTGGGGTTCACAGACAGCAAGGATGAGTCCCCACCTTATGGTACCTTCATAAAGCATATGATAGATGTTATGCTTCGAATATGGATATTCCTCACAGGCTAATATATTAATCAAATGCTTGATCCCTGGTTGGTAGCACTATTCTGGGATGGAGCCTAGCTGAAGCAGGTAGGTCAATGGAGGATGGGAGGGAGCAGATCCTTGCTAATCCTTGCTCCTGGCCACTTCCTATCCCTACTCTTAGCTTCCAGCCTCCATAATAAGAATTATTCTGTTACCTCACACTTTCTCCACCACAGTTGCTGACACTTCTGAAACTGAGGATAATCCTGTTCTTATAGTTGTTCATTCAGGTAGTTTGGAGACTGTGGTGAGAACACAACTCATACAACAGAGAAGGGAAACAAAGTGACAGGTGTCAATCTTAAATGTCATTAGCTCTGTGCAGGTAAAACAAGGCTGAGGTAGAAAGGAAATGAAATATCTTTCGGGTGGTCAAACACAGCCTCTCCAATAGGTAGGTGTTTAAATTAGATTTTAAGGATGCAAAGGCTGTAGCCATGGCAGAAAACGAAGTGAAACCATTTTAACCAATGGTATATGCATACACTCTGTTGTGGGAGAGTCATCCTTTGAAACTGACTCCTGCCTTTGGCCAGCCATATGTAGAAATGAGCAAAGAAGGCGGCTGGCTACCGGTGCTGGAGTTCTCTGACTTCTATCATATGTTACCTCTCTTATGACTCGTTAAGTGATTGAGCTATTAAAATATAAACTGGCCCTCTGAGGCATGACCAGTGTGTTGTCATCTAGAGGCTCTTATCATTTTGATAAGATTACTCAGGCATGACGTGTGAACAAGACACGGCCTGGCCAGTTCTCAAAAGGAAATTTGATACAATTTGTGAGATAAAAGAGAGTTAAGCAACCAATTATGAGAATATAGGCATGGAAATGCATGGTTTTGCAAGGAAGTAGAAGTATTTATTTCTGAGCCACATTTAATAATAGTGTATTATCCATTTACCATATTTCACAATGTGTCACCCCTAAGAGAATCTGCAGCAATAGTATGTACAGCCTTGCTGTATAATGGCTATATAACTTACCACATAATATCAAAAACCCTAAAGGACTCTATCCCCATGATTGCCAGACAGATGGTGAATATTAGGTGGGGCCCACAACTAATTCTCTTAGTCTCAGAGATTCAACATTCCAGATCTGATTTCATTTAAGCAGGGTCCACTGGGAGCACAGGGCTGAAGCCCCAAAGAGAATAGGATTCAGATGTGTGCCCGGTCCATTTCATTTTTCTGGGCTCTGACACTCACTTAGCAACAATCAATAAGGCACTGATAACATTATTGACCACGGTGATGGTGTTGTTGATCTTAGGAGTCGTCCTGAGCTCTGAAGGCCTCTGGAAAGGGGTCCTATTTCACAGAAGAGAATGATTTTCAAGATTGGATGAGTCTGACCTTTTACCTTCTTGGAGCATAAGAAGACTACGGATTGGAAAGATGAGTAGCTGGGGAGTGAATCTTAGACTCCGAAAACATCTTTTAAAACTCATGTATTATTTAAAGACATGTGAGGCTTGGCTGGACTGACACCTTCTGCCACAGGAGTCCTCATGAGACTGCATTTCCAACCATGCCACCATCCACAGTGCCCAAGTCAGACTGTCAACACTAGGTGCCATGCCAAGGAATTCTCCCTGCAACAGCCCTGCCTTTGGTGAGAATACCTATGGTGGTGTGATCACTGCATGAGTCAGCATGTCTCCAATTAGAATTAAAACTCAGCTCTCTCCACTGTGCCCTGCATTCACACCATTTCAGCCTTACATGGAAACTCAGGCAGGCCCATGGCTGTTTTCTTCTTGATGATCAAACCATATTATACTGTTCTTTGAGAAAGGAAATTAGTTCTTCAATAAGAAATTAGAATTTTACCCAATATGTCAATAAAATCAATTTTTTTTTCTGATTTCAGTTCAGCTTCAGGCAGAACTGGCTTTGCCATCTTTCTACCAGCTTATCTGTCCTTCCATTTCCCTCTTGTCTTATCTTATTTCTTGCTAGCCAATTTCTGGCTTCTCCATGAGAACACAGGTTATACAGGGAGATGAAAGGGCTTGTTCGATATGGTGCCAAAGACTCCTTAGAGATGCCATCTGCTTAAAGTGAACTCTGTAAAAGGGCTTTTTGGCCCTCCCTGTACCTGCATCCTCATCACCTGTGTTGTAAGTAATATATTCTGGAAGTCTGCACAGTAGCTGCCATGCTTTGAAAAGAGATTATTAAAGAAAGGACCCATGTGCACACACACACAAATGCACATACACACACATGCAAACACAAAACGAGACACACACAGAGACACACATGCATACACACATACACACACACACACACACACACACACACACACCAGTTCTTTGAACAAAATTTGCATAACGTCATTCACACCTGGGCATTTGTTACTCCATACAAGCTTGCATCTCTGTTTCTTCTTAGCATAGGTTTCTAGAGTCTTCTTGAGTTTTAATCTGCCATCACTTCAACTTCAGGAAATATCTAGCAACTAACTGAAAGCTAAACTTGAAGCAGTTTTGAAGCAGTTTCCCACTAGGCTTTGGAGGAGATGGTAGCAGGGGTGATGCCTGGAGCACGAGCAGTTCTTTCTCAGCAGTGATCCAGTAGAAGTAGAGTGGGAGCCGCTCAAGTGGTAATGATTTTCTAATAGTCACATTTAAAAGAAACAAATAGACACATTGTTGATAACATGGTTTATCTAACATGATCAAGAGAGTATCATTTTATTGTCTTATCAATGTACAGCATGCTTAATGAGACACTACATAATTTTTTCCTTCATTCCAGTGCTCTGAAGTCTAGCATGTATTTTTATTTTACAATTAAAGTCGATCTGAACCTGGATCAGCTGAATATGGCTAGTGACCCATAGGACAATGAAGATCTATTGGAAAATCTACTCTCTATGTATTTTTAAAAGTTCTTTACTCTTGCCAGGTGTGGGGGTGCACATCTTTAATCTCGNCACTCGGAAACCAAAGACAGGCAGATTTCTATGAGTCCAACACCAGCCTGGTCTGTGAAGCAAGTTCCAGGGCAGCCAGGGATATACATTGGTACCCTGACTCAAAAACAACTTGTACATGTCAAATTATTGGATCTAAAATGTGTAATTCAGTGATTTTCAGTAAAGTTACGTAACTGTGGAGTGATTGCCCTAATCGATTTTGAGCTTCCTGCCATCATCCCAAAGTGATCCTACTGCCACTACCAGTTCTTAGCATACTTCTGTATCTGTAGATTTACCTCTCAGGATGTTTCTTATGACTCAAATTATATAGCATATGGCCGTTTTCTTCTTTCGTTCTATGTGGTTTTTGTGAAGCTTATAGAAGATACAGCATGCTTCGGCCTTTTAGTTTTCATTGCTAAGTAGTATTCCACTATATTGATATATCACAGTTTTGTTTGCCCATTCCCTGGTTGATGGGCGTTATGTAACTCTGGGACTATTGTGAATAGTGTTATTAGGAATATTTGCATACAAATCTCTATATGGACATGAGCTTTACTTTTTCTTTGCAGATTCCTAAGTGGATTGCTGGGACATGTGTTAAATTTATGGTTTAACTTATGAAGAAACTTCCAGATAATTTTTTTCCAAAGTAGTTGTAACAGTTTTCTCCACTTTCGGATGCCTTTTAATATGACCTGACCTAACAATGATTCAAAGCCAGAGACCTGGTTGTTTGCAATTTTCTTTGCAAATTCTGTGTATTTGACATCTAAATGTTTTCATAGTATCATGCCTAGAGAGAGCAAGCCTGGAAAGGCCTCATTTTAGCATTCTCTTAGAGCATAGAAATGGATTTTTGTCATGGCTCATCGTTGGCAAAATTAAACACCCCTTAAAAATGTTCTTGGTGATTCCCCAAAATAAACTAGAGGACACAGAATTCTGAGGTATTAGAAAATAGGTCTATGTGGACAACGTTCCCACCATGTAGCTATGGCAAAAATTAATTAAAAGTTAATAAGTAAAAGATGCACTTAGGTAAATAATCTTCATTTCTGGTATAGTGAAGCAAGACGTCATAAAAGCTGCCCTGGAAAGGCAGAGCGTCTGGCTGAGGGCCTCCAGTGCCCAGCTTGACTCTGAAAGAGAGCTCATTGCCCTCCTGAGCTCATCTATGATGCTAAGTTTTGGATGAAGAGGCCCACATGAGGACACCTGGAGAGACGCACTGGACACGGCCTTTGCAGCTGTTGGAAGGAGCTGCTGCTAGTTCTTGTTCATATCCGTTGAATAATCCTGCTGGGGTCTGGGAGACAGCTTATAGCCAGCATCTCATCTCAAGATGATAGTGCTTGTCTTGGTGTTCACTGGAGGGAAGGGAAGAGACACCATGCAGATTGAATCAGTGTTTGATTTTCCACAATCCGTTTGCATGTAGAGAGCAGCAGCTGGCTGAAGGTAGTCTTGCTCTTGGGAATTATCAAGCAAGAGAGAAGCTTCTACGAGGGCGGTTTCGAGGGGCTGAACCACAGAATTACCAGGGAAGCAGCTGGGTTCACCATTTCCATCACAGTAATTGCCGGAAGAGATAGATGGGCTTCAAGGTCAGTGATAGAAAGGACAGCTAATGGCCATCGTTCCTCTGGGAGAGCATTCATAGAAGAGAGGATGGATGAAGTTGTCAATTTCCCAACCTGCCTGAAAAAAACCAAGGACACTGCAGTCTCATGAACAGAGCTTCCTCGTTGTGCAAGAAAGACCGGAATTCAAATTACACCTTTACTAGCTCCTAACTGCTTGACTTCATGCCTGTAGTCTCGCCTTTCTAATACTCAGTTTCTTACCTGGCATGGAAATGCCTATCTTGGCAGATAATTTGTGAGTATTCAGTGAGATAGTTCTGTGTTTATTATATTGGTGAAAGGGCACGTTGCTTTTAAAGCTTGTTGAAATTGAGAAGACTCTCCCTAGCCTCCTGTCCTGGGGGCAGCCTGCTCTCTAACTCTGTAACGAGAAGGAAAGGCAACAGCAATAAGCTTAAAAATGTTGTCCTGGAGAACAGCTGGAAGGTAAACTATTTCTAAATGAGGTGACTATTGTCCATCCCATGACATAAAGATTCCTCTGATGAGAACAGGAGGTCCTACTCATCCAAGGAGAAGATACACAAAACAGCCTTCTGCCTGGGACACTCTGGGCAGGTACACTCTGGGCCAGGACACTGGGCTGGGCCAGGACACTTTGGACAGCTACACTCTGGGACGGGACACTCCCCATCCCAGGCTCAGCTTCTCCAGATGGTTTCTGCTGACCCATTGGAAGGGTTGGATTTGATGGTGCTGTCTATCTCCTACTGTTAGTTCTTTCATTAGAAGCTTTGCCTGAGGGGATGCTCTGCTCTATACTCTCTCAACTGGGAACTCCAGCTGGAGGCATCACAGGGGGCTTCTGGGTAGATTTCTGCTGGATATTTGTAAGCCCCATTTGATGATGTTACCTTTTGTTTGCTTTCTCAGTTGGGCTACCCCGGTCATCTCTGCTGGCTTTTGTGTGTATCCAATTTGATGTCTTGCTGTATATCTGCTGCTTTTTCTCTATCTGCTACTCACTATGTTTTCCTTTATCTTTTGCTGCTTAATAAAAGAACCCCCCCCCCAGCTTACCTCTCAAGTGGCATCTTTTCCCCCTTCCTCTTCTCCATCGGTCCTCCTTTGCGGAGCTTCTGCAGTTTACAGCTTAGCTTCCCCCAAGGTTTTCTTTTAAATTCTAATAAAAATTATCCTGAAGCTTCCTTTGGAGTCTGTTCTTAGCTCCTTCTGTTAATGAGACTAAGAATCCCAAGAGGGGACTCTGATTTCCCTGATGCCAATACGGTGACTCTGGTCAGGCTCGCAAGAATATCTGTTAACTGCAGTCTCCACTGAAAACCTAACTCTGCGGTATCTATTTGTTCCTTCTCAGTAGGGGAGCTGACTGGACTTATGTTTNGAGGAGGAGCTAGGGACTGCTGTGTATGCCCTGGTAATGAAGATTTCAATGAATATTTTCCCTGCACATATGGATCAAAATGCCCTAGAACTTTGGTAAAATTTTCAGATTCCTGGGCCAGCCAACCTATTAAAAATGGCTGAATCTGATGGATTTTAAGTAACTTCCAAATTAGAATTTCAAAGGAAAGTTGGAGAGGGGGTCATTGTTGTCAGACAGGCAGTAAAATCCTACACAGAGGCACTCAGAGGAGTTAGACNGAGGTCGTCTCCCATCTTGGCACACATGCTAATTCCGCCTACATTTTTCTGGTCATGCTCCATGTTGATAACTTACGATCATTAAAGAAGCACCAAGTAGCTGAGTTTCCCATGACAACAGAGCAATCTTCCCAGGGCCTCTAGGTGATTGTGTTATCCTAAGAAGAGAGGTCTTCACAAAGCCAGGCTTTGCTCCACCTTCCATCGGACAAGCTGTGTTCTCTCATCTCCAAGCTTTAACTTTCTGTTCTTTAGCTGGGGGTGGTGACCCCACACCTTTAGTCCTTGCACTCAGGAAGCAGAGGCAAGTGAATCTCTGAGTTTGAGGCTAGCCTGGTCTTTATTGTGAGTTTCAGGACTGCCAGAGCCACATAGTAGAGACACTGTCTCAAAAGAACCAAATAAATACACAAATAAATAAAATTTTGTTATTTTAAAAACAGAGACAAAGTTTACAGTAAAGTTGGGGGGCTAACTCAGAATTTCCTTTTCTTTCTTATGATGGGTGTCTTTAACTTTTCTTCTTCCTTTATTTTATTATTAGAAGGTATTACATTGTTACTTCTCCTCCTGCTAGAGAAAGATCAATACACTTTCTAACTTACTTCCCAATCAATTTCATTACACACAAATGTTCAATATTTGGAGCTGGAGCCCATTTGGTCCTGGATGAGATATTCCCCCTAAGGTTCATAAATGAGACTGGCTGTAGCTGCAGGTGCGGCCTTTCAGTAGGAGCCCAAGTCAAGATTTGCATATGCAAATGTGGATGGCTGCGCCCAAGCTGAGTAATTGTGCATGCAAATAGGTGATTAAATAGACAATTACCAAATCTGCTTGAGCAAATGGAGTTGTACATATTCAGAATTCAGAGGGCACCTGAACGCTAGGCAAACAGGCAGCTTTCACCCAAACTGGTGAAAACCTGCCCCAGAACTCATAGTTGCCTTGACTGAGGAAGGCAGGGTCTCCAGTTGCACAAGTGGGATTTAAACTTTGACCTTTGCTGCCTTGGGGGAAAAAAAAAGCTTGGATAAGTCACTTTCAGGAAGTCAATGGGAAAAGGGTTGACTTCTCTCATTTTTTCCATTTACTGGATTTACAGTAGATAGTGGACCTAAAATTGTTTGTTTGTTGTTTGTTTTTTGCTTGGTTTTTTTTTGTTTTTTTTTTGTTGTTGTTGTTGTTGTTGTTTTTAAAGATCAGTAGGGGGAAAATGAGGAAGAAATTTCTGGTGGCTATGCTTCATGTCCAAGCCCAAATTTCAAAAACATGTAGAGAATGCAACCCCCCTCAGCACACTTTCTCACATCTGTGAGGTTGAAAATGAAAGTGCAGCTTAACCGCCCGCAGGTAGCAACATTCATTGTCTTCACAGGGACAGCACCCCACCCATTGGTTCTAACCCCTTTCTTTATGAGACCCCAGTTCTCTACCTCCCACACAACAGTGATGGATGCTGCTGTCAAAGAAGAACATCGATGAGAGATGATTTCACATGACCAGGGGCCTCTGCTGACAGAAGATGAGTTGCAATGCCTANATCTGCCTACCAGGAGCCGGAGATAAGTAGAGTTGAAAGCAGCGAAGAGCACCGATTGCCGAAACCTTCAGATTTTTTTCGGAAAGCTTTTTTATCTCTAGGATATTCTGCTTTTTTCACATTGAGTTTTTAGTTTTATANGAATGGCTTGAGGTCTTCTGCTTTACAAAATAAGGAATGATATGACTGTAGACCATAAAATCAGTTACTCAGTTCAATCAATAAACCAGTTAAGTGGAATAATTTCTTTCCTTTGCACCTGTCAAGAGCAGATTTTAAAACATTCCCACCAGGGGTCAGAAGTGAATGGATTAGCCATGTTTTTGCAGAGGAAGGAGCTGAGTTTCCTATGTGAGGTGTAGGTGATGCCATAGTACCTGCAGATAGAAATAGTAGGTAATAACTGTCTAAAACAAAGCGGACAGCAGAGAGAACAAGGCCCTCACAGGACACCAGCAGCATTGTCACTCCTCAGGTGCTTCAGTAAGGACTCTTTGAGAGCTGCAGGTCAATTACATACAGTCTGTTTGGCCAGGAACGCTTTTAGTGGAGAAATTGATTGCCCTAGCTCAGTGTCAGACACCAAAGAAACCTGACCTTTCTCCCAGCTAGAAATGGAAGTTTAAGTCTTCTCGTTTTAATGAGTATCTAAATAAGTGNTTCACCAATCACATGGATACTGCAAAGATTTTATATATATGTATATATATATTATATTTTTTATATTACATATATTTATATATGTGTGTATGCTCCATGCATATACACACTCATATAAACATTAATTGCATTCATTAGAAAGACAGCATAATAGTAGTAGTAGTAAAATATGTAAGTAACAAGTTTCACCTTATTATAAGTTTCAGTGCTCAACAAAATCTACCAAATTCACTGGCTGTGGTGACAGACCTGTAATCCTAGCACTCCAAAGGATGAGGCAGGAGAATGATGAGTTCAAGACCCAACTGGGACTTCATGGTGACTTCTAACCAGACAGTACTACACAGCTCAAAATCACCATGGCAGGATGAAAAGGGGCCCTCTGTTGAGAGGACTTACCCTGAGTGTCTGCTTGTCAGTACATCTGGACCTGCCATCTATCCATCTTCCCAGTTCCTGTGACCTCCACCATACATACCTTGTTGATGCAACTCAACTCTGACCCCGTAGCTGGACTCTGTGGACAACAGAAGCCAGCCCCGCAGCCTTAATTATCTGTTCCCTACATTCTCTTTGCAGCCCTATCAACTTAAGCATCTAGAATCTCCTTGAAATTCCTTGACCTCTACTGTGGCCTCCTTCATTAACCCCCTTAGAGCCATTGTGTAACCTCTGTGTGTGTGTGTGTGTGTGTGTGTGTGTGAGAGAGAGAGAGAGAGAGAGAGAGAGAGAGAGAGAGAGAGAGACTTTTTGCTGTGTGATCTGAGCTTATATTAGTGAATAAGACTGGAATAAAAGATTCTGTATTTGCCTCAGCCAGGCCTATCAAGAACATCATGAGTGTCTGGCAAATGACACCATATTTTGCAAAGTCACTGCTATCCAATAAACTCTGACATTGTGAAAAGACTCAGANATTGTCATCTATTTTTGCCATGGCACACTCATCTCAATCAAGTTAGACTCTGGTTGAACTGTTACTTTCATCTGTTTTGGGCACCCTATCTGTAGTGAATGAATATTTGTTTTTCTTTCTCCAGAAAAAAAAAATAAGAACACTACTTTTAAGTAACTCTGTAGCTTTTCTCCTGCCTTTCAGTGCACAGTGCTCCATCTATCAGTCGGTAGGCATGCTCCTCTCTACTGATACAGTGCTTAACATAGGGCTCATTTTGAGTTCTTCACAAGTTTGCCTCATATGTTATCCATTTACAATTTATATTTTGTTATAAATGTATAAGTTCCTCAGTTATATAACTGAGGAAAGGTGCTATGGTGAGTTTGGGAGTCGGGTACCACTGATCCTGAACTTTCAATGGTGCGGATGCCATGCCGGATTTCCACAGTGTTTCTTTTGCACATGTTACAAACCTCAATTTTGCTAGAGCTACTCAAATTTTATAAATAATGAGAAGAGGGCTGGAGAGACATGAGAGCAGCTACTCAGGTCCACATCTCAACCCAGCACTTCCCAATCATGTGATCTAAGACTTGTTTCCCCAGCCATGTGATCCTGGACATGTTTCCCCAGCCGTGAGATCCTGGACATGTTTCCCTAGCCATGTGCTCTTGGACGTGTGTTTTCAGCATTTTAAAGTCTTGGTTTCCACATCTATTAAAAAAGAGACAAACTGAACTTATTATTACACCAAACAATTTTTTTTAATGAAATTACGTCAGGATTGAAAGTGACAATTCATAAAAAGTGTCAAGCATAGAATTTAAGTAGTCATAAGTGCTCAACATTACTTCAATATTGTTAGCAGTTATATTATTGCTCAGTATTCTAATTGATGTTTAGATTGTATAGAGTAGTTATTGCTGGCAGTGTATGTGTGCATGCACAAGGGAGCACTGAGTACTCTTTAAGTATTCAGATCTTAGTCCCTAGAATATTGGAACATCTCACGTGCACCTGACAGAAAACCTTGACAGAAAATACTGTGAATTCCATTTCTACTCTCCTCTAAAGTCTCCCTGGTGTATATACTTGCCTAGAAAGCTGTTACAATGTCTCATCACTAATTACAAGCCCCTCCCAGAGATGCATCTTCCACTTTNAGTCTTCAAGAGTCTGGTGGTCAGCTCTATCCTCTTTTTTCCCTNCTTTTTAAATAAAATTACTTTTATTATTATTTTGCCTGTATGATTATTTAGCCTGCATTTATGTTTATGTACCACGTGTGTACTTGGTACATGTAGAGATCAGAAGAGGGCAACAGATCCCCTGGAACAGGAGTTACAGACAGTGTGAGCCACTAAGTAGTGCTAGGAACCTTGGTCCTTGATTCTCTACAAGAGCAGCCAGAGTTCTTAGCCTCTGAGCTGTCTCTCCAGCCCCATCTNCTTCTTCCCTCTTTCTGATGGCTTTTTCCATTTTCAAAGTGGAAGTTCTCAAGTTGCAGACTACAGAACCCTAGGAGTCCTGCAGGCATATTCAAGGGACCCAGATTTCAGAAGGGTTTTCATTGTAATACTAAAATGGCATTTTCTATTTGCATTCTATGATATTGGCACTGATGCTTAAAAAAAAGCATTAGTGGGTGAAATTGCTAATACTTTAGTTGGAATCAAGGTGGTGAAAACAAATTGTCCCAATAGTCATTATAACATCAGTCATTAACAAGGAAAAAGTGTTTCACTGATGCATGTCCTTAAGGAAGAGTGAAATGCATTTATTAATATTTAGTAAATGTCTCTTTTTGAATGCACTTCTTTTTATCTTTTCCATATTGTCTGTGGTGAAACCGTAACTATGCTGAGGTNCTCTGAAAATGTTCACAATAGCCTGATGTGCCCTGTGGAAAAGCACNTCTTCATCATGTTAATAACAAGTTGGACTAGATACTTTTTCCAGGACACACCTTTGAACTTGAAAGGATAACTGACAGGAGAGCTCTGCTGGTTCTGAATAAAGCATTTTGCAGGCATATTTTTGAAAGTGAAGTGAGCCTGTCACTTCAAAGAAAAGAGCTGATGTATTTGTTGCTAATAATAAAATTAAAACCTTCATGCAAAATTGATAATTTCGCAGTCACTAACTGTGGACTTGACACCTGCCCAAAAAGTAATTTGGGGGGATAACATTAGTGGTAATATTAATGAGCATAAATATTTTTGAGATTGTCAAATGAAATTTGCCAGTGTAAAAAATAGCATATTATTGAACTTTTATTGGTTAGCTTTTCAGATAACCAGCATGTAATATTACAAAATTGTGCATAGATAAAATTCCATCCAATNTGTAATACAGATCAATATCTTTTAATGTCATGGNGTTCACAGTAGTAGCCNATATGGATTTTGATTTGATATTGCAGCTAACAGTAAAGAAACTGCTAATGGTCCAGTTTGGGTGTGGTATCCAGGAATGTCTGATTATCTGTGAATATGATAAAATANACCCTCCACTTCCAATTACAGGTTTCTATGAGGTCATTTTTTTTCTCATATACTTCAACCTAATATTTGACAAATAATTTGGTGTGAAAGCAGAAATGTGAATACAACTGCCTTCTATTAATCTGGAACTGAATAAACTTGCTGAAATGTAAAATACNGTTACTCATTTCATTACTTGTTATTTTGGAAAACATACATGTCAATGGTGCTAACTTCAAGTATGCATATATCAACAGATAACACCCATATAAGTAAATGTTCCTTTTGTGTCTAAAAGTTTTGATGATTGACAGTTGAAAGTAAATACTGTGATATGAATATTTTGATTCCTATAAAATTGATATGTTTAAACCCTAACCCTTGAAGTAATAGTGTCAGGACAGCAGGCCTTTAGGAGGCTATCGTTCCTGAGGGTTGAACCCATATGGACAGGATTAGTGGCCTCATAAAAGAGATCTTAGAAAGACTTGGGGCCTGAAGCCTGAGACTGAGGCAAGAGGGTCATAAGTTCAAGGCCAGTGTGGGCCACTTGGTCAGATTCTGTCTCTAAAAGAGAAAAAGGAGGACTGTGACTCTAAAGCTCATGGGAGAGAGCTTGTCTAACATGTGTAGGACCTAGACCCAATCCCTAGTAAAGTAAAATATAAGAGGCNTGAGGGAACGCATTGTCTTTGCCACACCTGAGACAGGGTGTAAAGCGGTNCACTATAATGCTAAGAGCAGGCTCTCATTGCACACTGAATTTGCCTTGTTCTTAAACTTCTACCCCTCAGAATTGGGAGAAATTTTCTGTTGTTCATAAGCCTCATAAGTTTGTGACATTCTGTTGGGACAGCTCAAANGGATGAGGCAGCAATTAGTAGCAAGGTTTTAAAATACAAACCCTGTNGTAAGAATAAAAGCTGTCTGTTTAGCCAGGGAAAACAAAGCCAGAGCCACCCCAGGCGCTTTCCTTCCCTACTGCTTTCTACTGCCCCTTGACTCCCCTCTAGAGTGTCCACTGGAAACCTNTGTCAAGAGGCAGCCACTGGCCTCAGGTGGCAGGAGCTGTGTTGNCCCAGACCTGTTGGAGTACAGAATCATGTTAGNGTGGGCTGTTAGAAAGAAAAGGTATGAGTCGCCCCTGTCTCTCCTAGGATTTCCTCANCTGCCATGCACTTAGGANTCAGGAAGTCTCTCCTTAAAAATGCCTTTACCTGTTGATCTAACCTAGGGAATCACCTGAACATGCTTCATCTGATGGAAAGCAAAGGTATTATCTAAGCAGAGGGTGGATATAGGAAGAGTCCGGACACACCTTTCTCTGAATTGTCAGTCTGGGATTGAGCAACTGAGAACTATTTGCCACCCAGATGTGGGAATGAATACAATTTCAAGTGAGGAGGAAATNGAATGAGATTCAGGATTACACAGGGCTTCGGGGTGGTTCTAGGGTCCAGTAGACTACGTGAGTGTCGTGTTTTTAGACATTGGAATCCCAAGCCTTTACCTTTATTACTGACCCTGGGGGTTTCCAAATTAAAATCAGTGCCTAATCTCTTATTTAGCCATCACTAAAGTACCTCAAATTTAATTCAATCTCATTTCAGTATGGCATTCTTCCTAGTTCTGTGTCCAATGTCAATTATGGCATCATCATTNACTCTGCTAATAAAGCCAAATCCTTTGGAGGAGTCCTAGATAATAAAGGCCTAGAATGAACATTTGTCTTCGAGATGCTGTTCTATCCATGTCCAAATCTCACTTTTCAATTGGAATCCACCAGAATTTTATTTATCTATCTGTCTGTCTGTCTGTCTGTCTATCTATCTATCTATCTATCTATCTATCTATCTATCTATCTATCTGTATTTATTTATTTCTCCATACACAGGCTTGGCACTCAGAATCCTGAATCCATGTCAATTGAACACTATAGGAACACCAGACAGACTTAGGGCAACAGGGCCAAGGGAATCCTGCCCAGTAACCAGAGCTGCACACGTGCACAGTTGCTACACAGAAGATGGCAGGAGTCCTCATTAGTCTGAATGGCCCAGAGCATTGTCTGTCTTCCTTCCTTGTAGATGCACAGGTTTTAAATCTGGCTCTCGGACCTCCCTTGAGTTATCCATATCAGTTCTGATAAAATCCTTTGGTAAAGTCCTCCTTTCTTAAAATGGAATAACCAGCTTTTCTCTTTTTTCCCTTAACCTTCTCCAAGTGCATTCTACTGCATTTTATTTCATTTTTAAAATTTCTTCCTTCCAGATTTAATTATATACTTTAGTTCATCTTAGTTCAAACATGAATTATTTGAACAAGGACAATTACTTGTTTCTAACACCAGTCTTTGTCCAATAACCAAGTGTCTATATTCCTATCTCATCCTTGTTACAGCATTCATTCCCAAAGCTTCATGACTCCCCTTTCCTGTAGAATAATGTTTGAACTTCTACCTACCATTCAAAGCTCTTAACATACATTACTGTCCACTCCTTAGGTCTTGAGAACAGAAGACAACACAAAATTAATTTAGTCCCTGAATCTACCACAAAGCCTGGCATGGAGTAAATATGGTCAGTGTTTGAAGTAAACTAATGAGTGAATGACTTGTGTGTTATTCAGAAACTCTATGTACTCAACACAATTAAGTNTTTCCCAGGATGCCTTAGAGACANTCATGTCTTTCTCTGTGAGCAGAAATGATACATAATGTGTACTTTGAGGGTGTCTTTGTGCCACAGGCCTTTGCCTCTCTNGCAGGCATGNACTTAACAACCTATTACAGTCACTTGGAGTCTTCCTGTCCTGCCCAATACAGCATGAGCTCTCACAGGGGGAGAGCCCTGTCTTCCTCATCTTTGTACCTGTATTTGTTAATCATGAGAGCTGGTGCTTTGATGTATAGTGACTGATCTTGCCTCCTAGACAGCAAATGTGTGTTATAGAAGTGGGTGAGAGTTCTGCTCAGCAAACATTTCCCTTCCCACAACTCAGGTACGAAAGACTTCAGTATGTCAACATCAAGTGTGGTTTTGGCCGTTGTTTCTGTAGACACTCTTTGCCAGATTAAGGANGACTGCCACTTGACCCCTGTCCTGACAGTGATGACTCTGGGGACCTAACATTTGAGTACCTGAGACCTCCTCGGCTTTACCATACATTTTGTCATACCCCTGACCGCGGAGCTCCCTAAGAAATGCTAATTATACATACAAATCAAAGTATCATCTCCAAACTACATTTGATGATAAAGGGGGTTCTGAAAGCCTGAAAATCTCAGTGATTTGCTCAAATGGAAGCTTCTTTAGAAATCTCTAAGCTCTTTTTGTTTGTTCTATTGCCATTTTCATGAGATAGGTGAAGGAGAGGGAAGCCTGGAAAATTATAGTTGTGTTAATTCTGATTACGGTCATTCGCAGAGTGTGTGCTTAGAAGGCACAGTGTGTGTATTGATTTAGTTCATAAAGACGGACTAAATCAATAGCAAT